>VXAV01010435.1:22274-34388 GCA_013399715.1 Alectura lathami
ATCCTGTCCCTGTCCAGATGTGCTCTTATATCCAATAAGACAGTTGGTGGATTTAGATTGCACCCATTTCTACCCTTGCGCTGGTAATGTAGCAATTGGTGATGGCTACTGCCTCTTATTTACAAACATAGTCTTTCCCTGCAGCGCTGTATGTGAACCTTATCTCCACCACAACCTTCACCAAATCCGAGTGTCATTGTGCCGAAAGGGTTTAAGGTTTTCATCAACTGCTGGCTCTCTCTGTCAGGCTTTTTCCAGGAGAGAACATGGTAAAAAGAACTGGAGGATTTTGCAAATAGAATTTTTCTTCAGAGAAAGATTTTTGTGTATGATGGTCCCTTCCATACCCCTATGAATTATCTGTATTGCTGCAAATACGGTCAGAGGGTAGTTCAAGAACTAACAAAGCTACCAGGGCCATACCTGCTTATGGTGCCTTCTGAGTAGTGTTAGACACTTTGGGAGGTTGTTTGTTATTAACGAGTCTCTTCCTCCTTCTGTGAGTTACTGCTTTTCCTTTCTCTTGGATTATTTTTGTTTTTATTCCTCTATGGAGTATTTTTGCTTTTCACACTAGCTTGGATTCATTTTTGGCAACAATTATCCTTTTGCAAGAAGCACAGCTGCTCTCCACACCCTGCCTCCCCTCCCAGAGACACCAGGTGAGATCACACTTCCATGGATTCGTATTAGGTGCAAGAATTTTCCCAAAGATTATGTGCCAGATAAATCCCTTTATTTCAGCACATGGTTTATTGCTGAATATATTGTCTGCCTACACATGCAGAAACAGATAACCAGTGATTTATATTTTCTTAATGACTACTACGGTGATTCATTTACTCCATGGTATACTAGTGTCAGGGCAAATCTTTTATATAGAGGGGGTGAGAGATCAAGGAATAGATGGCAAAGGAAAGCAACAGAAGAGGCTAAGAAAAAGCCTGGATGGACTTGAATATTTTAAATGATGTGATCAAAGCTGCTTCTTTGTGTCACATTCTCCCTGTTTTGCTTTCTGGATTTGCTGCTCTGCCCAGAATGTTGCTCATGCCCAGAAGAGGCTGATCTTCCCTCAGGAGGTTATTTTGAGTGCTGGCATAGCATGGAGCTTGGAGCTGTGTAATGTGCTCGCTGATGTTGCTGCTTCAAGGCTCCCTCTGCTCAGGGCAACTCCTGACCCCCGAGCAGAAGACTGAGGGGACTTCAGGGAGCCACTAACTGCAGGCATGTGGCTTGTCAAATTGGCTTCGCTCAGAGCTATGCTTACAGGTCATTTCAGAACAGGTTATTGGTCATGTTACAACACATGTGAACAATATGCTTTAAATTTTAACTGGCCATATGAAGTCTTCCTTGGTGTTGAAAATTTGCTGTATATTTTAGAAATGCATTTTACACAACATCAAGTGCTTCTTTTTCATGGTTTCTATCAATGTGTTGCTTTTCTCTAGATACTTTAAGTAGCAAATATTTTCATTTTGGGCATATATTTAGTTTTGTTTGTTATTTTTTTTTTTTTTCCATTTCTGAGGAAATCAGGATGAGTTTAGCCTTTTCAAATGCTTTATTTGGGGATGATTCAGTAGCTAGTTATTTTGAAAGTTCTTTAAAAGGTCTGCCCCAGAAAAGCACTATTAATGTGCTTAGGATATTATAAAAAAAAAGGGGCAGATAACAGTCACATCTACCACAAAAATGCTAACTGAAGTTATGTATAGGATAGCCAAATCTTTCATTAAGGCTCTTAGCAAGAGTGTGTAATCTGGTGCTAATCAGCTGTAGGCTGATAACTACAGGAATTCTTGCGCAAGTGTGTGCACATATATATGCATCAAGACTGGAAAGTCCTGCATGAGTCAGGGAGTCAGAAGACAGCAACATCTTCCAACAAAAGAAAACACATAGCAAATGCTCAAAATTAAAATGGTGATAAGTACCTGCTATGCATACTGAATGATTAATTGAAAACCTCTTGGCAATAACATTTGAGAACACTAAGTGTATTCACTGGTACTTTGCAAATAAAAAAATAGGCTAGGGTTATGAATAATTTTTTCAGTGTTTCTACTTTTAACTCTCGACTATTTGCTGACAACATTGCTGAAATCAGAGAGGGAATTTATGTGTTAATATTATTTACATTAATGAACAGATAACATATTACATCAAGACAGTATGTTCGGAAAGAACCTCCTATCATTGCTAAGAACATTTTCATCCCTAACTTCTTTCATAACAGCTTCTTTTTTTTTTTTTTCTTTTTCTTTTTGGTCGTTTATATGTGGGCTGAGATTTACTGTATCTACTGATTCAGAAATATTTAGTGACAGAAAGCATGTCACAACCAGACTTTGGTAATTTTTATTTCAAAGGAAAACACAGCTTTTATTCAATATAAAGTTATTAATAAATTAATGGAAATGCTTGCCAAGTGATTTTTGGTCAATGTGAAATATTTCACTTAAGAATTTTCAAAAAGAAAAGTCTTGGGTTTTCTCATTTCATATGGCTCTTTGAAATGGATTTTTCAAACATTTGATTAAGTTTTAAAAAGAAAAATTAAAGAAATAAACTGTGTTCATTGGGTTGAAGAAAAAATTACAAAGCATATTTCGCCCTCAATTACTTAGTCTCCCATCAGGTTGCCCAAAGCCAGTTAATTTTTTCTTTTTGGCCAGCAAGCCATGCTGTCTGTTATTTGTCTATCTTTAGTTACTGCAGCCATATAATGGGGAGGCTGTTTGCCTCTCAAATTACTTGTTTCACGCCCGCAGGCAAGGTGGTGGGAGATAGATTTCACGTTTATCAACTTGCCATGTTGCAGTGTCAGATTTATTCTTGATGGCAGACAGGGGAATGCTTTTTGCAGGAAGTCGGGCAGGTTTTGCACCACTATCTTGTTCTGGAAGATTTTCTTGAGGAAGAGATGTGTTTCCCTGTCATCAAAGCTTCCCCTAATGAAGCCAACTGGCTTGCATCAGAAACGCCTTGGGGCAGGGCTGCTCCAGGTCTCTGGTAGATGAGAGTTTCTACTTGCCTGCATCCAGCTCTTCCCAGGCTTTCCATTGCTGGGCTCTGAATCGTGTCTACCCAAAGGACAAACTAGATGTACTATATGAGTTCGTGCAATTAACTATTAAAGTGAATGTAGGCAATGACAGACAGCAACCATGAACTTTCTCTACTGGGTCTAGCTGACCACTTTTTGTCTTGTGCTAGACTTTGAAAGCTTTCTGATGAGCTATGGGACACAGGTAAGAGGTAGGCTCCTGCTAAACAGCTCAGTAAGTGTTTGTCAGAACTGGAAGGCACAAGAAAGAAAATACCATTGGGTAGAGATAAGTAGTGACTTTCAGCCTTCCACAAAGCAAAGCAAGAATTTCTCAGTCCAAACTAAAAAACTAGAAATAGTATGGATATTTTTAAAGCCTGTAGATTTCCTTCAAGGAGCCTAAGAGCACTTTCGCTTGTGCAGCAAGAACTGAGCACAGTATTGTTTCTATAAGAAAGGGGGTTAAATGTGGTTTAAATAACTTACAGACAAGCACAAACAAGTAAAGGGTCCTCTTCAGGAACCATTGATGCATGTAACTGGAATCTTCTAAATCACCTTTTGCTCCAACTCCTCACCACGTTGCCTCCTTCAGTAATGGGAATACAGGGAGGGGAAGGCACACATGAATCTGATTCAGTATAGAACCTCTATTTGCAAAGAGAAATGAATTGTTGGGGCTGAATAATACTGCAAGCAAATCCAAATCCCAAAGCATGAAATAGGCCCCCTCTAGTATGCTTGTTTCCTGAACATTATCTTCTTCCCCCTCCAATCAGCAACAGACAAGGTTCAATAAATGCCAGTGTAAAAGCTCTTTGGAGAGATGTATTGGCATCATTTTGCCTGTGGGAACTAGATGGAATTGCAGCTTATCTGGACTGTTTATTTTCCTTACATTTAAATATTCATATGAATACTTCTGAAGTTCTCTTTTGCCCATTGCCTCAAATGAAAGATAGAAAAAGTCATTTGGTGCTAATAATTCTGCCAAGAAAAAAAAAAAATCCTTTTAGCCAGGATTCTGTTTATAAACTGGCGGACAGAGAAGCACAGCTGTCTGCAAAAAATAGACAATGGCCATCTCCTTTCTAAAGGGAATTTTTCCCTTTCTGAAATAAGTGTTGCGTTGCATACAGGAAAATGATAGCTGTAGGCAAAACAAGTGAGATCTGAGCCCAGTGAATGCTATCCCCTTCACCTTCCCTGAAACAGAGAAGATGCCATTCATAAGTATAGGGGTTTTTTTTGGTTTTCCTGGTTTGTAATGTTTTCCATCTTAAGCTTTTACCACTCCCTGCTTTGTTTCACTTGAATTCTTGTTCAGCTTCCTCTTCTCACACATCCAGGGATGGGGCATTCACAACTTCTGTGAACACAGCCCCATCCCTGGCTGTGTTCAAGGCCAGGCTGGATGGGTTCCTGGGCAGTTTGATCTAGTGAGCTAGTGGCTGGCAGCCCTGTCCATGGCAGGGGGGTTGGAACTAGATGGTCTCTGAGGTCCCTTCCAACCCAAGCCATTCTATGATTCTATGATTCTATGATTCTCTCTCCACTGTCTCCATTTATTTCCTTTCATGTCTCTAAAACTAATGAACCTGGAGACTATCCCATGAGCATGGTAGAGCAGGACAACTTGAAGACTTTTCTGACCCTTTACGTGTGTTCAGCTGACATTTACTTCAGGTTTGAATTTCTTTTCAAAGAAAGAACATTACCCACTGCTACCTGCTTCTGATCACACCGACCATTTTCTCTAACCATGTAAAATTCATGCTAGATTCATTTGGTTGCCTTAGGCTTACAGCAGTTCTCATGACTTTTACAGTCATTCCTTTAACCAGCTAGCTCTCAATTTGGAAGTGTAAAGTCAAATTTGCATTTAAGCCACACTTGTGCCCAGCTTGTTGCCCTCCAAATAAGTTGCTTCTAATTTGTCCATTGTAACTAGGAGTAATTCCCAGAAATCTCAGAAAACTTTTGACCTCAGGCAATCAGTGCTCCCTAGTGAGATCGCCCCCCCGGCAGGGAAAGAATTGCTCGTCATTCCTGACCATCACTGGGTGTTACAGTTGAAGGGAGGACCTGTTCTCTCCCACTCATGTTCTGTGGCAGGAATGTGTGTGAGACAAGGGGGTAGCTTTAACAGGTGAACTTTAAATTTAGTTATTTGTTCTGGGTGAAGTATAGCTGACTGCCAAACAGCTCAGTGGGCTTATGCGACGAGGTGGATGACGCGAGACAGTGATTGCTAGTCAGGCTGTGGGTCACATAATCTGTTTCTGTAAGTAAAAGAAAAGAGGCTTAGGAATTATCTCCTGTTCCAACTGAGTGTGAACATTCGTCTGTATACAAGATTCTACAAAGGCTTCCAGATAACTCATCTTAGTGATCTGTTGTACATTAAGTGCTGGTTTTGAATCAAGGTTTTGGGTACCAACATCTTAGTTGGCTGTTTTCCTGAAAGTGGGATTCCATGATTTCCCAGACACCCTGTAGTCGTGCATGATGTTAACCAGACCTTTTGATAAACACAGAATAACTCAATACAGCGTACGTAAGGGAGCAATGATATGTTACGGAAAGTTGTACAGAAATAAAAAGTGAAGAGAAAACTTTTTCTATAGATATCTGTACTTTCTCTAATGTGAGACAGTCTGTATCTATTCCACTCAACTGAAAATCTATCTGGCAATTTTCACTTCTGTGGAAAGGGAACTAATTCTCTGACAAAGTCTGGCTGTGGAATTGCTTTTCCTGAAAAAGATACTAAGCGGGGGATGAGTGTCTTCTCCCATGCTGTTTTTTTCTCCCTTAGCTTCCCTTCAGACTCAGATGTCCTCACGCGTGTTTATTACAATTCATAGACTAGATACTTACTGAAGATCTCAGACTTTAATAATTCTCACAAAGGATCGCTGATTTCTCAAGATACTCTGGCAGTACTCATGTCCCTCAAGAGCAGTGATTTGGAGTTACTGTCTGGTTAGAGAATAAACAAACCATTTACCAATGCGAAAGCAACATTTAGGAACTGACCTTACACGTAAATGCAGTATAAACATATCCGTTATCCGTTATGAATGAAATTCTCCCTGCAGCCTATTAAGGATTTTTTTTTTTTTTTTACCTTTATAGCTATGTACCTTTGTAACATATACTGTGAAAAACACACTTTGTACAGACATACAGAAGAGAACTAGAAATGTTGTATCTTGCTGGGTGATCATGGAAACTAAACACAATGGTGAAGCAATAAAACCTTGTGCAAAATCTGTCTGAGTCAAGTGACATCTAAAATGGCTTTCCAGGCAGACAATCAAGCTGAAGTGCATTAATGTACCCTGAAGGATTCCACATGAGGGCAACAATCTCCAACGATTAAAATCGATTTGAGATGGTAGAAGTAGGAGGCTTTAAAAAATAATAGTATTGTTTCATTTGTTTAGTAGATCTTCTGAACGCGCATAATTTTTTTAATGGCCAGGAGAAGCCAATTGTATTGCTTGGAAGGTACTGAGGTCATGAGACAAATCAACAAAACCAGTCTGTAACCTTACTGTTTAATTCAGTTGCTTTTCTCCAGCAAAAACAATTGTTGCTGTGTTACAAAGTCAACTACTCACTGTTTAATATGTGCACTGTCTTTTACTATTCACAAAGTAATTGTTTTCAGTGTCACCTTTAAAACTAAAATACGTAGCTATTCTTTTTCATCACTTTTGTGCAAATGGTTAGGGATGGCATTCCTGTGGTTAAGTTATGAATGCAAAGATTGCCCTGAAAGAAAGTAATGGGGAAGACAAAATGGATGTTGGTATTTTATGGCAGTGGAAGAATCTGGAAAATGTGGAGTGCAATGATGATATAATGTACTCTGAAATGGACAGAGAGCTCTTTCTAACTGACTGAAATGAAATAAGAAATTGCAGTGTACTCTCATGTTGGTATAGCTGAGAAGTAGGAAGGAAGTGGTAAGGACACGAGCAGGACAACGCGTTCTGCATAAGTGGAAAACAAGGAAGAGCATCAGCTCATAGCTAGCAGTGTCCGGATCTCAAAGTCTGAAATAAATCTCTTTATCTTTGTCAGTTTGATGTGTTGCTAGAAAAGATAACTTCCCCCTTACCCTTCAATGTTTCATTGCCTCCCACAGTGGCTGTTTTCTTCCACCTGTATTGGGAAAATACAACTTGAAAAGTCCAGAAAATATGTATATATATATTTTTTTTCAAAATTAAATGTGTAAACTGGAATTACTACAGTGTTGTCCTATGAAAGAGAAGAGAGCCCAGCCCTGTCTAGATGCTTCTTGCCAGAACTATATATATTCAGTGCATTGACCTAGAACAATCAGATTAGGGGAAAAAAAAAAAAGTCACCCCTTTGAGCTCCTAAATGAGGAAAAATGTTCATGGGTTCTCTAGTTGTTTTACAACTTCATATTACTTGTTCACATCTCTGTTACTTGGTGCCACAATAAATATAATAATTTTTAAAACAGCGTTTCCAACACATTAGTAGGGTTATTACCAGCTTGTCTGACAGATACAAGGTATTTTTTTTCTCCTTTTCAGTCAATTTATATATAGCAGTAATATAGGAATAGTAAGCATTGATATACAACATGTGGACAGAAGAATTACATTCTTATAGATCTGCATCATTCGGTCATAAAAAGCAGTGATAATGTATGATAGCAAACAGTTATTTATAGAGTAGAAATTCCAGAACAAATAGGTCTGTTGAACTCTTGAGGCCTGATTAATCTATTATGACACAGATGAACCTGGACAAATATCTGATTTTTCATGAACTGAAAATCTGGGAAAGAAAATGGATTTAAAATTTGTCCAATAGTTTTCACTTTTCATGCTTCAGCAAAATAGCTTTCATTTATTTTTATTCAAAGTCCAACAAGGTGTTTGCTTTTGAATCAGACAAACTGGCTTTGTTTCTTTGCTTTATATTTTTTCACTCTTCTGAATGTTATTTGAGGGTAAATTTCAAAAAGAAATGTCATTGCAAAATTCTGGATTGATGTGTAACAAATATTTCAATATTTTCTATAAAAATAAAAATAAAAAAAAACAGCTTCAGCCAAAGCAGTTGGAGGAATTTGACAAATTACATATGTGTATTTCAGATGAAAATAAATAGAATCATTCTATTGTTGCATTAAGAGGTTGGTGGAAGTGTGTGGTGATAGAACAAGTATCTTCTTGTTCTATATTTGTTCAGATCTGTGTTTTTTGTTTGTTTGTTTGTTTAACTACTGTAGTGCTTCAAAATTAGAGCTAGGTGGTTTGTAAATCCATGTGCTTCATTACTGAAGTTTTACCAGTTTTCTCTTTGCCACCCCTCTTTTCTTAGCCTGTCTTCACAAAATTACTGCTTAAACGTTTAAAGGAGAAATGAGTGACCGCTAGGGCTATGAATAGGACTGCCTCTGCTAAGTAAGCAGAAGAATGATCACTGGAGAAAAAATAGTACAGGCTCCACTGATGGTATTGTAGTTGATACAAATGTGTGTCCCAGCAACAGCCTTCAAGCTTTTTTGTTATCATACCTATAAATCAGTCTAAGAATCAGTTGTGAGCAGTCAAGTTGCAGTCAAGGCAAATTGACTGCTTAGATAGACATGAAGATAGAGGGGATTGGTTGCTCTCCAGCTGTTAATATTGAAGGACACAATTTCTGTAATAGCCAACCCAGTATTTTTATTTGATGTACAATTTTTTTAGTGTATTATACTTCCAAAAGTCTGTCTGGCAAGTAGTAAATGTGATCATCCTGAGGTGAGATGAATGAAAAGAGATTTTCTAGCCTCCTAGTTTATTCCTATTACTCCTAAGAAAAATTTCATAAGGCATTAAGAATACCAGCAGTCTGTTCTTTCCTATGAATGTTAATTACATTCTCAATTAATTAATAGTAATTCCTGTTGACTATGGTGATATTGTTTAGAGAAATTATCTCTCAGGTCAGATGTAAAGGTTTGATTTTGTATGACACACCACAGTGGTTTGCTTTCCACTGTGGCATTAGTATTCCTTAGTGGGAACTTCCTGAAGAATTAAAACCAAATTAAACTGAGATAGGGGCCTCTCTCCACTGACTTCTTTGTTTAAAACGTTATATATAGAAGCTCCTCCACTGTCTGTCATGTAAAACTGAACAATGAAACAGACATTTTCTATTTCACAGAAGACTTTCCAAGCTGCATCAGGGGACATGTTCTCTGAGTGTACCTTGCTGTGATAGGCTTACATTGGTGGCAAACTGAGATTTGGGTGCAGGTGAGAGTTATCAGTGGAGTTGCACCTGCTTAGCCTGGTTCTGAAATTCCCTCTGATATGTTGCAGTCTGAAATGCAGCCTTTGTATGTTTGGTATTTGTGGAAAAGACACAATGTGCAGGAAAAAGCGTGGAGTGCAAACCACTACTGAATTCTTTATTGCTGCCTTGGAAGAAAGATTTTTGGGAGCTGGGGCACAAATTTTCAGATGGCCTCCAGCCTTGCAGAAAGCAACAGGAAGGCAATAAGATCTCCTGGGTTGCACCTACATTATTCCCATCTTCCCACGTCTTGTTACGTCTTTAAGCTGATGGAGCATCTTATATCTGGCTCCTAAGGGCTGAACCTGAATTTAGACTGCTTGCAAGTTCTCTGTGGCTTTATAGTAGGTGACTTCAGAGTCTTGTAGGAGGGAACTGAGCTACCTTGTTTGTATGATATTGGTTATTGTGGCATCATGAGAAACCAGATGGGATACATGGAGGAGACTGGGGCAGACACAGAGCCCTAGAACCCATACACAAGCTTATTCACAACAGCTTTCTAAGACTTTGGAGAAACCAGCGCTACCAATAACCCTCGCTGCTATGGAGGCTTAAAGGGATGCTTTGACAGGACATTAGTAGGAGAGGTTAGTGAATCTGGCCTTGAAACAGCTTTTGCTTACATGCCTTAACTGCTTCTTACCTTTCAACTCACATGAGTGGGCAATAAGCACTCCTATAATTAATTTTTATTCTCCCACTCCTTCTTCAGAAATTAACAAGCAGCAACTAAACAGGCAAGAAAATCTGAGGTCTGTTAGTGGGTCTCTGAATTAAACCTAAGTAGCCTGCAAGTCAGACCCTCTTAGGACAGAGCACCACATTGGTTCTCTTGGCACTGGCTCTGGCCATCAAGTCCACCCTCACCCCTGTTCTGGAGGCTTCTTGCAACACCTCAGTCACTGGTGAGACAGCAAGAAGTGCAGGACTTGTGATGGAACTAGGGGGATGCAAAGGACATCATAGTTTTTTTCCACACATATCCCAAGCTTAGGAGTCCTGGGAAGGCCTCAGGACCACAATGAACTCATCGACTTCAGAAAAAAAATACAAAGCTCTTTTGGTCTGATTCTTCCCTGTGAAAGAGAACTCAAAAGAGATAGAAGGAAAAATTTAGATCAGAAATGCCAGTGGAAAATAATTGCTTTTGAAGTTGGAAGGCATACGTGTGAACTTGGAAGTCTGGGTGTGTGCATGTCTGCCAAGAGACAAGATGTAGGCAGAAACAGAGCCCTATAGCTGTAAACAAAGTGACCATGGCTGGGAAATATTTTACATAAAACACAACTGTGCATGATTGCTGTGCTCAGAGGAATCGCCCTGTTTTGCTCATCCTTCAGTTATGACAGTGTTTAAAACAAAATACATGAGGAAGAAAAAATCCACTGTTGTGGCATGCTTTTGCTGTCCAAAACGAGGTGGTTTGCCTGGGGCAGAGATAAATGGCTCCGGTGTCCTTTTTCAGGTCTGATATCCCAGCGAATCGTAGCACAGCCCTGCCTGGATACCCAGGGATATTTGGTATGTGCAGTCCTCTCCTTCAGCAGGGTTGTGGAGGTGAAGGAGATGGGCCCACAACACAGAAGTTACTGTACTCTTCCTCTTCCCTGCCAAGCAGCGAGTTGAGCATTCATCAGAGCCGAAGGAAGTCGGGATAAGAGCACTCATTGTGCCCTTGTAGCCATCCTTACAGCCACACACTGTAGAGCTGCCAGCCTCTGTCTCTTGAAACGGAAGCAAACAAACATGTCCTCATTAAACTCCTGTTCTGGCACTCTCCTGTTTATTTCTCATTGTGTTAAAAGAATCCTATGTTCTTCTCAGCCTGAAACCTAGGGTTGTTTCTTTTGAGGGTTTCCAGTTTCAATAGTCCCATTTTAGTTCCACCTTCTAATTTGTATTCCTTATGTTGCTGCTAAGAAGTAAGTTAGGTTATTTGAATTCATGCAGATTTAAAATTACTAATTGCACTGCCAATTTATTTTCAATCTTGTATTTTTCAAGAGACATCAAAACCTGTGATAGATATAAGCTCCTAAATATTTTAAAAAAGGGAAAGAAGGATGGAACATAACAGCCAATAAATCTGAGTAGAAAAAATCCGCTATTACAATCAGTTAGCTGTGTTATTGAACACTGTGCCTGCCAAAAAATCAAAAAATCAGCCTCTTACTTCTCTGGGGTGGCTATACGTGTATTGCAATGAAGATGTATGACGGCTGTCTCAACCAGTTCAAAGAATGACATCACAGAGTGGCATCACTGTTAAAGCCAAAACCTGGGGGAGAAGGGAAAGACTGTTTGCATAGTAACCAGTGAGCCATTAAGAAGACACACACCTCCAACATCTAAAAGAAAATTGCTTTTAACTCAACACATTTTATTCAGTTTGAGCCATTTTCCTCCTAACTATTACAATGCTGGGTGGGTTGCATTGACTGCTATTTGTCTTTATTATTCACTTTTTTATTATTCACCTGTGCAGCTGCCACAGAGAAGCAGTGAACACTCATTTGACTTAAGCAGCTCATAAATAGCTTATCACTAGAATGAAGTCTCTCTCCGGTAGTTGACCACCCCTAGTCTTATAATAATTTGAAAGAGGAGCTCAGAAGACAAAGAACCTTAAAATGTGGTGGGGGGGGGCGAGAGGAGATAAAATTTCTCTATATCAAGTTTTTGTACCAGCCTGATCATATGTACTACAGGAGCAAGTG
>VXAV01010435.1:45913-117270 GCA_013399715.1 Alectura lathami
ATCAGGAGATGAGCAGCAAACCTGTTGCTTTGAGGGGTAGCCCTGGAGGCTTTTATTTTCAGTGTTCTTGGTGCTGGTGAAAAAATTCATAGCAAAAAAGCACCCAGCTCTACGTTGCAGAAGTTGGAAGGCAGCAGTGTGTCTTTTGAATACAGGGAAACAAAACAACACAGCAATTTCTTTGTAATGAGCAAAAAGTCACAGTCATTATATGAAAAATAAAAAGGTCAAGGGAACAGAATTTTGTCACGTGCATCTAGTTTGCTTCCTAACTCCTATCAGTCATGTTTCTTCCGCAAAATCATAATTGCTGGCGGACTCTGCAGTTTGATGGTGTTACAATGACCTTTTTTCTTAAGAACATCTCCCTGTGGAACATTTCTGTGTGTGGCTTCTTTGTCGGGTGAGTAGGATATGCCTGCCAGAGAGACAGAGCCTCATTTAGTTGTAAAATACACTGGTTCTCTTAATGAAGTTGTGGGTCTGTTCTGAAAAACAAACAAACAAACAACAACAACAAAAACCAAACCAACAAAACCAACAAAAGCAAACTAGATGAGTGTCTCATCAGCTTCTCTCTGTAGGGCTTCTAAGGTTCATCTTCAAAGTAAAAAAATTCTCTGATTCACCAACTCCTTCAGTTTTTCAGCAGGCTTTGCTGAATTTTGTGTAACAAATGCGTCACAAATTGGCACTGCGCTCCATCCTGAGAGAAGGAAGTTATTTTTTGGGTGGTATATTTTAGCTTCTACTTACTGCATCACTATTCTGCAGGGATTTGCTCGAGCAGTAAGAAATTAGTTGTATCACTTGAGCATGTATTTTGTATTAAGATGGGGTCACTTTCTTCTGTGCTTGATAATTATCTGTTGCTTGAAGTGTACAGGAAGATGTTGCTAAGCAGGTAAGTATGAGCTTTTTAGTGGTGGAAACTGGGCAAAACTTTAAACTTATTACACAGTTAAACACTTGTTCTGGATTTTTTATGCCCTCTAGGTGTATTTTTTATTCAACATGCTTCTTCCTATAAAGTCAAATCTGGCAATCTTTCACAAACGCATTTATCCTTGCTTATTCATATTAATTCAGTTGTTCTCTGTGATAGTTTCTGCTTAAAAAATAAATAAATAAATAAATAAATTGCTTAACTGTTTCTGCTTCTCATTCTAGCCACAATGGTGATTTCTCATCATTGCACTTGTACTCCATCAAGCATTTGTGCAGCTAAATGTGCTCTGGAGTGGCAGAACTTCTCATCTAGTAACATTTACCTTATGCATTCATCCTTTCCATTCGGAAATCAACCCCTTTTTTGCCCTTTTGATGTATTCTCTTTCTTATTAGAAATACAGCCGCTGCTGTTTCTGTTCTGCCAAAGGAATGCTTATAGGACCCAGACGATATTTGGCAGAGGGCTGAGCTGAGCACAGAGTTTACACAATATGTCACTCTCTGCCCTCAAAAGCTTGCTAAACAAATAAACGGGACCAAGACTCTGAGGAAAGAAGCAAGGAGAAGTGACTGGCCAAGGTCATGCAGCAGACATTGGTGACAGTGCTGGGACTAGAACCGAGGTTTCCTAAGTCTTAGGGCAGCATCCTAGGACTTGCACTAGGCATGGGGCATTTTGCAGAGAGGACCCCTAGGCTCTCAGGATTCAATTTTTTGCTGTTGCCTTCCCTCTGTTCCCATTCCATGTGACTGGCGGCAGCTGTGGTGCTGGCTATTGCCAAAGTAGTAAATAGAGTCTTCTATCCCCACTGAAAGGAGAGTGAATGATGTAATTTGGCTCCTTTTCCCTCCTGCTGGCTGCCAAGACATTATTTCTGTATCAGTGCACATGGCCATTTGGCATCAAATGAGAGCCCTCTCTTTGTGTAAGTGGAGGCAGGATGTTAATTCTTCTTGATGTACCAGTAACATATCTGGAATGAAACAGCAGCAGTTCTTTCAGGAGGCAACGGACTGTCCATGTTCCCTAACGAAAAGGGAGTGTGTGCTCCTTTCAATGCACGTGGAGCTGTCAAAGAGCTCCACACACCTTCTTTGGTGCAGCCCTGCTAACTGCAGCTCAATTCTGTTGTGTACATTAAATGTCAATGGGATGGTGAGACTGTTTATTTTGTTTATTGTAGCAGTTCTTCTTCAGAGCACCTCTGCATAGATTCATTAACTTTCTTTTTTCTACAGCCTTTACATTTGAGCACAGTCCCTTTTAAAGGCTAGAAGAAGGTCTCAGGTTCTGTTTAACTTGTATATGACACCTACAAGGCTATATTTCTGCCTACTCGTCCTCCATCTTCTGACCATATGAAAATATTCTTACTTCAGTGGCTTTACATCAGATCATTAACTTTCATTCATTGACTGTGAAGACAGTTTCATGAATTTTCCTTCTGAATTTTTGTGGACAGGAGCAATTCAGAAGAAAGGGAGAGGAAGAAAAGAGATAACTTTCTATTACCAATCCAGATTTATTTTTACTTGTTCTAAGACCTGGAGTTACTGTGTTTCCTTCCTGAGACCTCCCACACTTCATATCGAATTGGGTGATGGTGCCAGAGGATCCTGTTTTTTTCTCTTAGGAAAACAAGTGAGAGTCCTGGACAAATGCTAGATGCCAGTGGAGGTGCTGGAACCAACAGGCAGGTGATTCTGGGTGCCTTTTTCACTCTGTGTCTGCTTCTATAAGGAGGGAAAGAAGCTGCCCTCATTCAGGTAGGCCAGGCCTACTGAAGTAACTGGGTCTGAGGTTGCACGTTAATAAAAAATACACACTATTCCATCTCAATTTGAACGAGATAAAGAGTACTTGCATATTGTCCACCATAATAGACTTGGATATTCAGAGTATGTAGAAGAGGCTGGTCAAAAAGTTCTGGGGTAGTGTTCAAGTGCAGACCAGCCACCAGCGCAGGCTGTACAGGGCACTAATGCTATCCTGCCAGGGAATGGGGTTACTTCCAGCCCACCACTACATCCCCACCACACCAGTGTCCTGGGTCCTGGGGCTGACTTGCAGAGCTGCATCTCTGCCAATTTTGTGTCACAGCAGAACCAAAACCTCTGATGGTGTTGCAGAATCAAACCTATTCAGGCAGAAGTCTAGATTTGCCTCTTCATACAGAGAGGGAAATACAGTTTCATACGTTCCTCCCCAGTTAAACCTCCTCCCCCAAAAACCACTTGGTTGCACTGTCTACATCCATTCCTCACACCAATGTTGACCACTGAGGGACTTGTCTTCCTTTCTTCCCTTTCCACTGGAAAGATGCGTCATTAAAGTTGTTTTCCCAAGAGAAGAGGTGTGCAGCTAATAAGGTGCAAGCACATGCATGTAGCTTTCCATTAACAGGATCACTGCAGCCAGTCAGGGCAAGCTGGTACTAAAGGCTCAGACTTGGACTCCTGGCTTCCAGCTTGGAAAAAGCACTTGACACAGAGAAGTGCAGAATTTGGCTCCTTAGAAGATGAAGGAGAAGGTGACCCTCTCTGGAAAATGATCAAAGTTCAGGGGAGAGCCACAGAGAATCAGACTTTCTGCTTCTTCTTTTACTGGGGAAAGGACAAGATGTGCTGCTGATGTGAGGGCTTGTCCCATCTACACATTGTTGTCACCCTGGACATTGACATTTCTTTGGAAGCACTCTGACTGTTGATAGTGGAGTCACTGCTGCCATCAGTCACTGCCTGCTTTGCTAGTGCCTAGACCTTATCACATGAGGGCAGAAAAAAACAGCTGCAGAAGGTGTGTCCCCAGGCTTCCTTGCTGTTTCCATCAGAATGGCTCTTGGCAAGCGTGGCACTACCAGCTTGTCAATTGTCTGTTTTCAGCTGTGGAATTGCAGAGCCCAGCATTTCAGTTTGTCATTGACCTCTCATTCCTGCCTGTCTGCCACTTCAGCTTCGTGTTTCTGCCTGTAGCCCTTTCTCACGGGGTTGCCTGTGGTGACCATTCAGCCAGGCTTTCTGCTGACTTGTTCAAATAAGTTTTCATCCTGTCAAAAATTTACAGATGCTCCTTTCATTTAATAACTCTTTTGGGCAGAATCTTATGCAAAAACATTCATAAGAGTCGTTTTCCTTAACTTCCTTTTCTGCAAAGTGACACCTAGCTGTGACAGCTGTGGATCTAAATGCTGTCTTCAGCAGTGAAGGAAGATCTCAAACAATATTTGCATGAGATTCAGCAATAGCATTAATAGCAAGAGTCAGAGGCTATGGGAAAAGTCGTCACAATCAACCCAAACTTTCATTGAGGAGAAAACTGGAATTTGGATGGGAAGCAAATGCAAGTATTGGAAGTGAAAGGATCAGCTGATCCAAGCATTACATTTGTGGATCTGTCCTCAGCTTCTGAACTTCACTTGGTGTTGCTTATGATGAAAACTAAGCCAATGATGGGTCTGGAAACTCCTGAACTATGGATCCAGGATGGGGGTTCACATCTACAATCCAGAACTAGAGCCAGGCATAATTTGTGGAGCAGAGCCTTTTCCTGTATGAAAAGGCTCAGACACACTTCTTCCTCAGCTACCTGTGATGCTGAGACAGTGAGTAATAGGTAACATTTCCTTCCAGGAGCTAGCTAGCTCTCCCCACTAATGCTTGTGTAGTAGAGACCCCTGTTCTCAGAGCTATACGTTTCTGTATTCAGAACACAGGATGCACAGTGTCTGCTCTGGCCCCTATGCCAAAGTCATGATGTTCTCAGTTGCTCGGTAGTGGCGCAGACTTTCCTCTCCGGTCTGTGTGCATGTGTGTGTGTGCATGTTTGTCAATATATTGGCTCTAAAATTTTTCATGGTTAATAGGAAGGATTCAAAACCTCTGCCTTCAGGTCTGGCCACCGGGGCGTATCTTTGCTAACAGCCTTATAAAAAAAAAGTCCCACAGACCCATTCATGCTCTTGCTGGAGCTCTGCTTCCCAGAGTCAGACATGGTCCTAAGTACATCACTACAGCACTGTAACAAATGATACAATTATTCTTGCATAAGATGCTGTTTCAAAGACACTCATTTTATCAACCAGTGCATTTCAATGGGATTTATTTCCTCTCTCCTGCTGTTCATTTACTTCTTTTCATTGCAATAAAACTCTCAACTGAGGGGAAAAATCTGGATGTCAGTTCAAAATGTTGTAGTAAATAATTCACAGTAATATAAGGAGAAATTGCTTTTTGTTGACTGGAGTTCATGAGGAACATTGCATGTAACTCAGCCATGTTAAATATGGTCAACTTTGGATGCACAAATTTAAAGTATGTCTTCTTGTTTTATCCCTGGCCTGATGTCATACACAGCGTATTAACATCAATGCCAGTACCAACACAAAGTGGGGTAATGTATGGTACAACTGGCTGAGGAATGCACAAGATGGTTATGTCTTCTGTCTCAGCCCTATTTCTCCTTCACTTCTTTTGTCATTGAGAGAAAGAAAACAGAGGTGACATGTGAAGCCTCCCAGTTGTGTACATCTGTTAACCAATTTATTTTTTTTTAAGGTAGAGGAAATGGGAGGGTAACGAAGGTGGAGGAAGGAGTATGTCTTAATCTACAAAAGATCTAGGTCAGCAAATAAATGTAATCATTCTTTGAGTTGGTGAGATCTATGTCAGTCGTGTTAACCTGTTGAATGGATGACCCATGGCTCCCACCTTGAGTGAGGCTGGAAATATTCGTTTTAACAAAGCCCAGGGCTGCAGATTCAGCATAGCCTTCCTGATGCTGCAGACAGTGATTGAAACCTACTCGGATCATTGAAACCAAACCCACCCAAATAAATGGAAAACAGCAAGCCCTATCACTGCCGGTGGTTGACAGAACATTAATTCAGATACCATTCAAAACATTCATCTTTGCTCTGTTTCCAAGTCTGAGCTGAAGCAGACAAGATAGAGTTACTGGACTCAGTATCATAACAAGTGTTTTTTAAAGCTGCTTTGAATCTTTTTGACACATGACATGGTAAAATATCACTTTTTGTGACATGTGAGATAATCTAGCTTGTGAGTATATTGTCTTAGATTTCTAAGGGAGTCAAAGAGAAAAAGATATTAGTAAAGAGGGGCTCAAGCTATTAATTACAAGTAATATAAGGGTCTGTTGAATACAGTGTTTGACCAAGGAGAGAAGGAGGAGGAATCTTTCTGCTTCTCTTTCATACTTCTTAAATGATAGGGCACAAATTGTCATGCAGAACCACACATGCTCTGTGTTTATTATTGTTTCAATATCTAGCTTTGCAAAGTAGGGCTTATGAGCACAGATGATTTGAAAATAATGACTCTGACATTATATGACCTTTAGGTATGTTGGCAGCCACTCCAGACTACATGCTATTTGATGAATAAAATATTTTTCTTTTTGGTTGGGGGAGTCTGTTGATGGAAGAGGTTTAAATGTAATAAAACCAGAGTTATAGTCAAGCAAAGTGACAGTCCATGTTGTGGAACTCGCTGTAGGGGACATGAGATGATTTTTGTGCACGATAATGCATTTGCTTTTAAATGCCATCACTAGATTGATAATTATAGAATCCTTCATATTGCGCCTGGCAGGGAGTCAAGGCAAAATCTTACCAGTCTGTAAGAGTGAGAGATAGAAAAGTCTGCTGTAAAACAGAAGAGTTTTTAGTTTTTAGACAGAGTTTGATCATGTGGCTGCTAAATATATTTAAGCTGTTACAGAAGAGTTTATTCTCTTCAGAGTCAGCATAAAGCTTGATGATGCTACGTTAGCACCTAGCATATTGACAGGAAGGTTCTTAAGACCTCTGTGTGGCAAAAAATTCACAAATGGACACTACCCAAAACATATATTTTCCCAGCTTGGGTACGTACATGCTAATATCTTTAATTGCTCACTTCCAGCTTTTAATGTTGCCATTTTAAGATACAGAGAAATGTTTGAAAATCCTTTTATTTCACTTTCAAAATACACAGAAATACAGTGAGGAGTATAGAGCATCTGAAGCAGTATGAAGCTTTTCAGTATCTGTAGCACGCAGAGGACAGACAACAGAAGAGCCTGTTCTGGTAGTGTTCTAACACTAGCTTCCTCAACCAACTTATTCTCAACAAAAAACAGGCGGAAATTTACCAAACACCATAACATAAAGAGTGAAAACTCAAGTAAAAAAAAAAAAAAAAAAAAAAAAAGAAAAGCAAAGCGTGAAGTCATAATTGCATTTTATGCATTGAATACACTGAAAATCACAGTTACAATTGCTCAGATACTATTTATGTTATCAGCACAGCTCCCTTTGCTGACTGCAAATACTCAGTGTTTGCAGCACTGTGCTGTGCAATGCTGCTGAACACTTTTGAATTCTGTCGATGAAGAGAAACTATGCTAAGGTACATGGAAAGTCCTAGAAACTTTTCTAAGGCACATGGAAAGCAGAGAGGTCATTGGTGTCAGCCACCATGGCTTTACTGAAGGCAAATCATGCCTGGCAAATTTGGTGGCCTTCTATGATGGGGCTACAGCATTGGTGACAGGGGAAGAGAAAGTGTCATCACCTACCTGGACTTGAAACTAAAACAGGGTAGATTTAGATTATGTATAAGGAAGAAATTCTTCACTCTGAAGTTAGTGAGACACTGGAACAGATTGCCTCCACAGAAGCTGTGGATGCCTCACCCCTGGAGTTGCTCAAGGACAGTTTGGATGAGGTTTTGGGCAACGTGGTCTAGTGGAAGGTGTCCTTGCCTATGACAGGGGGATTGGAAATGGATGGGCTTTAATGTCCCTCCCAACCCAAGCCATTCTGTGATTCCATGATTCTATGATGCTACAAAAATTGGGACTTTTATGTGCCTAGGTGATTGAAACATGGCAGTGTT
Source organism: Alectura lathami (assembly GCA_013399715.1). Taxonomy (NCBI): domain Eukaryota; kingdom Metazoa; phylum Chordata; class Aves; order Galliformes; family Megapodiidae; genus Alectura; species Alectura lathami. The sequence goes on from VXAV01010435.1 coordinate 53,762, forward strand.
GACTCCCAGTAGGATATCTGCTCTTAAGCAGGTGAAAAGGAGCTTAATCAGAAATGAAAATAATTTTTGACTGGACAAGCTGTCTGTGAATCCTTAGTTAAATAGGATGAATGGTTTCAGTAAGAAAAAATAATGAAGGATTCTCTTAAGTGTATATATTTCATCTGGCCTTTTCAAAAGCAGCATTTTGATATTCTTTTGTTGCAAGATGGCTTTTTTTTTGTTTGTTTTTTTTTATTTTCTGATTATTTAATGGTGTTTTAAACTCTTAACACAGCACACCATTTCCTTTTGAGTCAAATAAACGTTTTCATATTCACACCAAATTTTCTTTCTCTTTCCCCACCCACAGCTTGGGAACTAAACCAAAAATGCACTATTCACCCAGCCCTTTTAAAAATCACATCTATGATCATCCAAAGACCCTTAAAAGGGCAGAATACACTGAGTAGCTGCCTTCCCAGTTTGGTGAGGAGTTTGCCCTTATTGTATGAAAGCCCAGGTACCTGTGTCTAGGTCATTAGCAGCAGGGGGGCAACAAACGCCAACTAGGGAAGATCACAGCTTCCCTGTGCCTCAGGAGTTGTTGAAGGCCAGCAATGAGAAGAAAATCTGCATCCCTCATTGCTCAGCAGCCAAAGCAGCAGTCTAAGAGATATCATGACAGAAGAGCCAAAGACTTAGCAGAAGAATAAAGAGAAGAATGAGAAAAGGACAGAGCAAAAAAGGCCATGCTCACACAAAAAGTAGAAGAGGCACACTAAAATAAGGAGGAAAACAGACTGTTGCGGCTGTGTGCTGGTGCAGAAAGTTTAAGGTGTGCATGGCATGTAGCTTGGCAGTTATATCTACAGCATGACAGCTCACTTGTGGGCAAAGCTGGCAAGCTATGAAGGAAAATCTGCCTGAAATAAGATCAGTTCTTTGAGAGAATTTATTTACTTTTATTATTTTGTTGTTGTTGTTGTTGGGGCAAGAGATCTTCTATGGTGCCTAAACAAGGCTGAAGTATTATTCAGAGATAATCTGTAGGAAGTGTTTTAGAATATTATGAAGACAGAATATGACACACATACAAGAACGCTGTAGTTGTGTTTCTGTGCTGAGAAGCACGTTCATTTCTTTACATCGATATGTTAAAATAACAAGCTGCTTGTTGAGAAAGAAAGTGTGCCTAGTGTGCACTCCACACGGTTCTAGTTATAAGATAAAAATTCCTTCTTAGGAAGATCCATCTGTGTTGTGTGGGTATCTGGGGAATTCTGAACATTTTAATGACTCTGCATCTTCTTATTTTGCTTAGAAATGTGTGAAGAAAAATCTCTAAATTCAAATGAGAACTTCAAAAATGGCACAATTTTCAAGAGCTCTGAATTCTAGATCTGTGCGAGTAACTTTTTTGTTTCAATTCCCTGGCAAGTGTAAAACATATCATCTCCAGCTGATTATATTTTTAGCAAATCAATGTATATATATTGCCAGGTTGAAAATGAAAACACCAATTTTGAAGTTAAAATCTCCTAAAAGGATTTCAGTAGAAATGAATCTTACTTTCTAAATTAGAAGTTGTTTATATGAAAATTTTTCAATTTTTTTTTTCAAAATATTAGAATATTTTAACCTTGCTATAGAGGGAGATATTTTACTGAAATTCAGAAGAATGAGTAAATATTTCGCTGTCACAGAATTTGCAATTTTTTTCAGTGAAATAGAATTTTGTTAAGAAGTATTAGTTTTGCCATGTTCCTTCCAGATTTCAGTGGATGTGATTCATAGAGATTTATTAAAATGAGCTAATTATTTGTGTATATAAATCTGGATTTTGCAATACAACATCAGAGTAAGGTTTTGATGTGAATATTTAAAATGAAAGATAACAGGCCAATGGTGTGCTGTAGTTTTTTATATGAGCAATAAGAATGAAGTCCATAGATACACCAGATAAGGTACTAGAGCTGAGTGGAAAAGGTTTTGGTTACTGGAAGTTTGCTTACAGTCATCATGACAGTTATACCAGTAATTTAGTTGACTAGCTCAGCTACATGGCTCGCATTTCCTCAGATATAACAACTGTTGGTCTGACCAGGCACTGAGCTTATCCATTTCTCTTGATTCACTTATTCATATAATGCACATTCTTATAATACTGGCTTGGCTTTGCAGGCAGTTTTATTTTCGCACACCAATTGCTTTCAGAGAGCAAAGTTATAAGCAAACAAACAATAAAATCTCCCTGGCGTTTCTCCCAATTTCCCTTCCCTTCCTGAGTGACTTGTTTTGGAAACATTTTGTGTCTGATACTTTGATTCTTTAGTATCTAAATTATCACAAGATCTGACTGAAGGTTTTCCCTTCAAATGAATGAAGCATTCATACCATCTGTTCCTCCTATCCTTCTTCCTCTCTTTCACTCAGTCTCTGACGTCTACGAAGGTTCTCCAATATGTGCTCATGTTAAACCCATTTTCCAGTGGCAGAACTATGAGATCTCAACCCTTTACCAGACTTCCTTTTTTCCTGTCTCCTTTCTTGTTTGTTTTGATTTTTCTTCCAAACCTTCCTTCGTCTGTCAAATTAGTTTGAAATACACCAAAAATTTCAGAAATTGTTTGACATGGGAACATTCTGAGATCCAGGCACATATTCCTATAGACATGCATATCCAAACATATGTAGCATTAAATAAGGCTAATACTTCTTAAATGCACAACATTCCATATCAATCAGCACTCCTGGAGCTAGTGAATATCTGTGTGAACACTAAAAAACTTCAGATTTCTTTTATCTTAGGGGTTTCCTTATTGTAACCCCATTGTGGTGTAAACAAGCATTTAAATCAATAAGAATCGATGACTCTGTGATAAGCACATTTATAAAACACACTGGAAAGTTTCCCTCCCCAGAAATATATGAGGAAATCAGCAGCAAGGTAGAAGGGTCAGGTTCGTCTCATGGATTGATAGGTGATTAAAAGACAGGAAATAAATCAGAGTACAAATGCTCAGCTCTCAAGGTGCAGAAAATGCTGAAGGAGGTTGCTGCTGACATCTGCGCTGGAACTTTTGGTCTCCAGTGTATTAGTGAATGATCTGGAGAGGGGAACAAGGAAGAAAAGTGAAACATTTGCTGAGGGATAATGAAAACTGGAAATGACTGTGAAGACTTGGAGGAGGATGGCATGATGCTGAGTGATGGGCAATAAAACAGCAGGTAATATTATCTTTTGATCAGCTGAAAATCTGATGCGCATGTAGAAAAATAATTCCGCTTATATATAAAGAGGGATGAGCTCTGCATCAGGTGCTACCGTCCAAGGAAAGAGATGTTCAGGTCAGTGTAGGTTGCTCTGTGAAAATGGCTCAGGGACAGTCACAGAGGGTGCCAGAATTTGTCAGCAAAATAAGTGAAAATAAGGAAAGAAAAGTTTAAAAAAAAAAAAAAAGACAGAAGGAAAGAAAAACATGTATTTAGGTCAGTAAATAAAGCAGTGATGTACCTAAACTTTATAGTTCTGATCTTTTCTTCTCTGGAAGCAGAAAAGAATGAGCAAAAGCAGCAGAAAGGGCAACAGAGATGCCTGCTGTCATGCAACTGCCTCTGTACATTGAGAAACTAAATAACTGATTCCTTTCCATGATGAAAAAGGGTGGAATATGACTGATTTCTGAAATCATGGGTGATATTGAGAGGAGGAGTAAGGAAAGGGTCCTTATTATTTCTTATACCAAAAAAGGAAAGGCGTTTAAATTAAACTACAGGCAGAGTTTTCCACACAGCACATAATTAAACAGCAGAGCTTATTGCCACAGGGTGTTGCGGAAGCCAAGAGTGTGAATTAGTTCAGAAAGCAATTAGACAAGCTCACAGATGAAAACTCCATCCATGGTTACTAAATATAAACATGTCAATCCACCTCAGGCCTAAAAAGTCCCCATTTCCCATTTATCTTTCTCTGGTATTTTGTCCTCCAGTTACTACTGCTGGTGAACACCGGATACCGGATACAGGCATAGACGGACTCCTGGATTGGCCTAGTATGAACTTTTTTATGATCTTACTTGGGATACAGTGAAACAGGGGTGTGAGACGATCAAGTTTACAAATCAAATTGCCACCAGAAGTGGAATTAGACCGCAGAACCTTTTTCTTTTCTTGATCCACTAACTGGTGGGGGTGGCTTCCTCCCTACCTCCATAGTTTACTATTCTGCAAGACCTGCTTTTGTGCTTTATAGATTGCAGATTTCAGTTAAGTGCTTCCAGGAGAATCAGAGAGGATTTGGAGAGGAGCCTGGCCTTTGAGAAATACATATGAATATAAACAGATAAAAGAGAATTTACCACAACCTTGAGCATCACTTCTGAGTTTGGTTGAATCCTCAGGAGGATATTATCTGATGCAACAGGGAAGAAACTACCAGTAGCGCTCCCAGGCCACTGGAAAATTTAAATTTCTCCTAATAGTCTAGGGAATTAATTGGACAATACACAGTTATGGAAATACTATTGGAACTACAGAAACAATTTTCTCTATACCAGCTTGTCTAAGAACTACAATGGAGCTGAATGTTTAAAGAGTTTCACAGCGATTACAATTGATGTTTTTCCAGAAAATGATCATATCATTAGTGCTTTCCAGGAAGGGCTTCAAATGAGACAGTATCTGCAACAGCTGTAGCAAATGAAACTTACTGAAAATAAGCTGCTTCCTAATAAGAGGCACTGCAAGCTCAGATCAAAGCTGCTAATCAATGAAATCTGTGATCTAAGTGCAGGTTTTAGTCAATGGAAGTAGGCCTATGTACATGAAGAGTAAATGTGGCCTCTGGAGTCCTTTGTGGGCTATTTTAAATTTAATTATAGCTTAAATACCTTTCTTCATTGAGAAATAAAAAGGTTTTTAGAATGTCAGACTTCCTTGCTGGTGCTCTCACTAGTGCCAAGGGACACTGTGATAGTAGGGAAGATAAGACAGTTGCTGCATGTTAATTGTCTTACATTCAGTTATACCCAAATTGGTGCATACAGTTTAAATCAGTAAATAATTTTAAAGCAAAAATATATGTAGATAGGCTAACATAAAATATTTGGAGAGGGATTATTCCATTATAGGGTCAAAAAACAGCTTAATGCAATACACTTCGGAACATCATCTGCTTTTCATTTTCTAGAGTGCTACATTTTCCATCCTCAAAGGGAAAAATCAACCAGAGACAAAACAACCATTTCAGCACAGTGGAGGAGCTGAGAGGCAGAAGGGAAGGAAGTGGTGGGAAGGCTTTGTGGGAAAGCCACAGGAGACTCCGTGGCCACAGATTTCCTGTGTGTCACTTAGGCATGATTAGGGATTGATTTTTAAATGCAGTAGTAAGCACTATAAATGTGTATGAGTAATTTGAGACTTTATTAAGTGCATCAGTTAGGCTTTTTGCCATCAGAAATGTTGAAGTGATGTATTTAAGACAGATTTTTGGGGTGAATTTTGTGACATTTCCAGTGTTTTTCCCACAGATATGTTTATATGTAGGTTGGTTACCCAGAGCTAGATGTGGAGGGTTAGCAATGAAGCCTGCAAACATAGTTTTAAGATCAAGCTGTTGTATATATTTGCTTTAGTGTCACAACAAATATCAGGAAAAAGCACAGACAGAAGAACAGATATACCTCATGCACAGACATAGGAATGCTCTGACATTTTCAGGAATGCTCTGACGCTGCATTTTGCAAGGATCTTGTCTACACAAGACCTTATCTTACATCCATCTGCATTGTTAAAATCCAGACAGACCTACAGCTTCAGCTGTGTAATGCAAACATGGTGAGACTGCAGAGAGTGAGTAAGCAGCAAAGCGGACATATCCCGGGAACTCAGAGCTGATTTAGTACCTTCTCCAACTCCTTCTTTCTGCTGAACACTTCTGAAGAATAACTGAATGGAAGGGTCATGGCTGGGGCATTTGTGTCCTCTGGAGACCTCACTCTGTTGGCAGCTGGCATGGGTTGCTCTAACTTCTGCTGCAGGTCTGGACTATCACACGGAGAGCTGAGCTTGTTTGGGGCTGCACTGCATACTGCTGCTCAGCTGCTGCTGGGCATCTGGGTCATTGGTACCTTGTTCAGGATGCAAACCAGGACTGCACTTATTGAAAAGAGGTTAATCTCTGTGTACAGCTGTGTCTGCAAATCATGTCAAAAGTTCATGCCTAATAATAGTCTGGCTCCAACAGATGTTTCCAGGAATTAATCAGCCAAAAATGTGTCTGACTGTGGCTTGATTTCTTTAAGTATAAATTAAATGACATCCAAGGATTTCTGGTTTAGATGGGAAAGTGAGGAACCATGGAGCAGTGGACATAGAAATTCATACCACTAGTACAGGATGTCGAAGAGTCTCAATATTTCCTAGGCAGGACTATGTCTATGTAAGGATCCTCATTCTAGAAGCTTGTCTTTTCTGTGTTTGCCTACAACCACACAAACTAGACATTGAAAAACACCCATCAAATCATCTGTTCATTTACCTCTACCTTTGCAATGGTGTCTGCTATAAAACATTTCCTAGAGTTTTGCCCAGTCTGTGCTTTATTCTGTATTTAATGCAATGCATTTTTTCATGTATATAAATTGTAGTGACCCAACTTGAACTCTAATATCTTTGAAAATAGTTTATAAGCATGGTTAATCCTAAAAACAAATAAGTCAGTGAGATTATCTAAGAAAATATAAATGACTTTAAGTTTCATACTTTCCTAAAAGTTGCCCCTCAGCATCATGTCCATTCTCCAAAACTTCCCAGCAGCGATTGATTTTGCTACAGACCTCAGAGCACAGCATTTTTCTGCTGTTTGTTGTAAATGCCAAAGTCAATGCATTACCCACGTTGACAAATACCCTCCTTTAAAACTAGCTTCAGGGGTTTCCATTGTACTTGACTTTGGTAACACATCCTTGAAGAGCTGTTCTCCTTCTCACTGGAGAAGACATGGAATGACCAGCAATCTGCAACTGCTTCACCCCAGAAGACCTTGCCCAGGCTCACACTCCCCTGTTCAGTGAGGCCAACAGCATGGGCAGCCAGAGGCTCAAGAATGCTGAATGAACTCCGTGGCAGCCCAGACTCCCCCTCAGCAGTCCACACCAGGATTCCTCCTATAGTGTCCATGGCTGGTGTGGTGGGATGAGCCTCCAGTGGGAGCCCTCCATGCTCTGATAATCTCTTGTGAGGGTTTCCTTGTGATATGTTGCTCACCAGGAAGCCCTCCTCATGCCGTTTCCCAGAGGTCAGCTTGCAGCGGTGCAATGCCAGGCAGACACAGCTCTTCAGCAGGATGGAAGGTGAGTCTGCTCTCTTGGAGTCTGACTTCAGATAAATTTCATTGGGAATGCACGGCCAGGCTCCTCCTTTGCCAGGGTATAATACATTACATTTCTGAAGGAGGAAAAAAAATGTTAATTACTTTCCAGATGCATTAGGGGAGTAGCAGTGAGTGTTTTCCTGTTCATCTTTTATTTATTATATACTACCTAACTGTTTAAAAATTTATTGTTGTGAAGCCTATGATTGTCTGGGTTACAGCAGACTGTGAGTACTGTATGTTTTGTTTTCCAGGCCTTTACTTCATACCTTGCAAGATGGGAAACTGGGAGCCTGAATATCATTTTGTGAGCAAGAAAAATGCTTCCCCCCTGCCTAGCAAATATTTAGGGTCAGACCTGTTCCTTGAAAACTTCATTTTTATGCTACCATTATAAATTTCTGGCCAGAGCACTTCAGGGCACTGATCTGCAAAGCCAGAAGAATCATTATTTTCCTGCTAACAGGCAGACTGTCACATAGACAAATCTACTAAATATCTGCATGTAGTGGTCCTGTCAGCTATTCACTCCGCAGGCATACTGGTGTTTCTCTCTCCTTTAGATTTATTGACGACAAAGTACCTTCCATCCTATACTAATATTTTAATCTTTTCTCATAATTCAACTAAAATTAAATTGTCTGAAATCAGGTTCTCTTTTTCTTTTGTTGATCAGTATCCTCTATTTTGTAAGATAATTTATGTCTCAGTGTAAGCAAGAGGAGAGCTTTTAATTATATTTTGAGTAGATACCTTAAAAACTAAACTAAACAAGACAAAAGTTACCCACTAACTCAAATTTCATTTGAACAATTTGTGTGTGCTTTTATTCAGATCTCAGTTTACACCCATTTATACTATGTTTTATTTTACTTTATTAATTTTCCCTCTTCTTCATTTTTGTGCCTTTTAGTAGTACGATTCTTCCCTGAAGCCTCAAAATACATTCCAATAGAAAAAATGATTCCTTAAAATAACATCTGCTTCATCACCATTTTGACATCCAGCCTACAACACAGTGTTTCCACTGACTCCTCTAAGCTGTGGATAAGGCCCCATATGTCTTAATTACAGAGCTTAGCATAAGCTCCTTGCAAGGAATGCAGCTTTGTCCGTGCATTGTGCTCTACTGTGCTGCGCTATTTGTAGGAGGCTGGTGTTTGGAAAACAGTTCTTACAAGGACAACATTGATCATGTAGCAACAGACAGTCCTGGCCCAAAGAGTTTACAAGCTCTGCAGGAAGACGGACAAAATGTAGTGAGGGGTGGAGAGTCCGGCAAAAGGAAAGAACCGTGTTCAGAGATGTATCAGAGGTTTGGAATATAGCTATTACGCTCTCTACAGCTGTCTCACGAGCTGATATTGTGAGATCAATCAATTTTGAATGTAAATGAGTTTTTACTGAAATGCTGTGACCATGCAGACTCCTTTGTCAGTACCTTCTCTAAACACTTTCTTTTAGCAAACCATCTCCTGCCAAATTTGATGCAGGTTTTAATCATTTCTGTTGGTGTTGCATCCTTTTGCAATCATTTGCTGTCTTATCAGGACCAAAGACTGCCATTGCATCATCTTTTGTCTTTGGGATGGTGTCCTGTTGGCCCTCCATGTAGGTCGTGTACCTCATCTCTTTCAAGTGGTGATGGCAGCAGAGATTCTTTTTTAATCTAGAGGTCCAAGTTTGCTTCAGTTCAGCCTGTCCACATTCACTGAATAACTTTGATTGCTTCAACATCAGTATGCACTTGCTGGGAGTTAACAGGAATATGAATTCTTCTTGCCATTCCACATAAGGCTTTATCACCCTGATGTGTCACAGTGGCTGTGGAACAACCACCCTTTTTAAAAAACTCATATTTTATGAGTGCAGGTTGCTGGTTTGTCACCAAACTCACTACTTTGTTATCTACTTTCTGCCTTATTTCTGCTTTTTGACCAGTGTTCATGACTCTGCTAGGATTTAGGGTTCTCAGAAAGTCTAGACACATCTGCTCAACCACAGCTTCAAGAGGCAATAAATAGGGTAGGGGAATCAGCCACTGCTGACTTCTCTTGATCCTTTCCCCAGCAGTCCATGATATACAGAAACATTTATCAGGGCTGAGACTCCTTTTCTCAGCAATCTATCTAGACAGCTTGAACCAGATGTTTCAGAGTAATAATGACGATGCTTTCTGTAAGCAAGACTTAATAGCTCATGTTGCCAGAGGCTGCCCTAGCTATCAGCCTATACTGAAGTCTCTCATGAACTATAAGGGGGCAGCTACAAAATCTAAACAGACTCTATTCTGTTTCAGTCTCTGTGGATATGAACTCAAAGAATCCCCTAGCCTGACTACTTCTAAAACAAACAAAACAAGCAGGGCTGCTCAGCTGAATTAGGACCAACATCCATCCCTCCGTCCATCCGTCCGTCCGTCCGTCCATCCATCCATCCATCCATCCATCCACTCATCCATTCCTCTGCAAATATCTCCCTTCCAGACCACACCAGACCAGGACTCTAAACAGGTCTTCCTTAATACCCTCAAAAGCATTCTACTTCTAAGAGAGACAGGGAGAGAAAATCTACCACCTGACTCTGTTTCTGGGATGCCTTTGTCTTAGAAGGGTTCATAGCACTCATGCACAGTTTAATTCGAGAAAGAAGCCAAATGGTCTGCCCAGATCATTAAAGGTGTTCATTATATGAATGTGTCAGAGGTGACCAAATCCCTTTAAAAACTTATATGATACACCAGTTGTCCCTGATACCTATATCTCAGTTATTTCCAGTTCCTCAACCCCACGTATCCACCTCCCATAAAATATTAAGGACTCCCTCCCCTCAGTCTAATATCTCTAGCTTTCCTCTGTATGCAGAATCCATTCTCCTTTCTAATACTTCTGTGTCTGTGAGAATATTTTCATTTGTCAGAAAATCCAGCATCTGTGGCAGTCCAAGACCCACCATGTCACCTGTTTCCTCTGTTCTTATGTACGAGTTTATTCACCTATTACTCACTTACATTCCTATATGTCTTAAGACAACATCATGAAACACCATGTGCTGGCTAACAATATGAAACTGCTCTGTGTTTATAAAACTAAAATGTCCCTCTCTCTCTCCCTCTTTTTTTTTTTTTTTTTTTAATGTATGTAAGTTAGTAATTTAAAGAGATGCTCTGATTTCAGACTGCCCAGTGAGACTCTCTTCCACATCTCTCCAGTGTTCTTCTTTTCAGCTACATGGCTCACAGTGGCAGAAGTCCTCTAAAGCTCTGTGGGACTTTATGCTCTCCAGCAGAACTCAACTCAAGGGCAAAGCTCACCTACTGAGACTATTTTCTTTATTATTCTTTTTTTTTTCTGCTCCTAATTCTGAAATGATAGCTATTAAAAATGTTTACAGGGATTTATTACTTGTGGTGTTACTTTCCTGGAAGGCAAAGCAGTTAAAAAAGTAGTTTAGGATGCCTTCTGGAAATACAATATATGTTTTCCAGGAAATGTTACGATAGCTTGTGGTGACAAAATGCTTGGTTTCCATTAACTAACACTAATGGCTTGACGCTGTGATAAACATGGTAAGAGAAAATTCGGTGCCTAACTCATGCTACAATAACATCATCCTGTAGAATTATAACAAACTCCTTATTGAACTAGATGCCTGCACAGTTCCTGCAAATGTAGTCTGTTCTGGGTGTTTGTGCTCCATGTCCCAGCTACTTCTGCCTTCAGAAAACCTGGTTCATCTCCCACAGAGAGTGACCCTAGCACTATGACTTTTTGGTCTTCTACTGCTCTTCTCATATTAGGGTCAGCGATGATAGCACCACACTGCTCTCTAGCAAAATACTGACTTGGGGAATCATGAGCGAATACATTTTCCTGGAAAACAACAGGAAAGATATCTATGTCTGTAAAGCTATTTTATTGGTTTGAACCAGTGTTACGAAGGTAGTATAAATCTTTCCTCTGACTTCTACGAATCCAGGACATCCAAACTAAGAGACACTTCCACAGACTTGGTCAAAGTCACAGCACTGAAAGCCATACTCAGCTAAATATTTACCAGAGAGTTTTGCTAGCTGTGTGACACCATTAGCATGGTTTCATCAGTGCAAACATTTGTAGCTCTGACAAACTCACTTTTGCAGAGGAAAGCAGCAGAAATTCTCTTCAGCAGCTGTTGCTTCTTTTCATGTGGTAACTTGTTCTAACTTTATGGATCATGCTACTCATTTTTGCAATTCACATTTTTCAGGAAGCTAACGGGTAGTTACTGGAAGTCAACATACATTCTCCCTCCATTTAGAACAGAAAATAGAGTGTCAATGATTGACCAATATGGAAAAAAAATTCATTTACTTGCTAATTTTACATATATATAGAAAGATAAGTCTGGAAGAGTAAGAGTGAGATTTCTTGGAGTATAAGGAGTATTTACAAAGGAAAATATTTTATTTAATTACTGTTTATTGGGCTTGGGTAAAATAACTCTAACCATCTTGAGACCAGTTACCCATAGAAAAAAACTTGCAATAAATTATTGCAACCATTTGCCTCTCATGAGAGTACTCCCCTCTTTTGTTGCACACACACTGTTTAGTAAACTTCTATCTCCAGCACTGACTTAAAAAGCGAACAGCTATGCATAATCACTATTCCATTAAGCAGAGTCATAATTGATTATGTTATGTTTGCTGGTGTTTCAAACTGAGCTGCATCCTCCTGTTTAAAGGTGTAGGTTTACAATGGAAGGTGGTGCATTTATTTGAAAAGACAGTGGTTGAAACAGGTTGTAATGACTGCCTTGAGAGTCCTCGAGTCCTTGAATGAGTTACAGTGTTTTTTTTGTCTTTTTTTTTGTCTTTTTTTTTTTTTTTTTTTTTTTTTTTTTTTTTTTTTTTTTTTTTTTTAACCATACAGGAGCAGCTGCCAGCTCTGTGTAAAGAGTGCAGTTCTGATGCTGAGGGGATTTTAAGAAAGCTCATGTCTTCCTGTATCCAGCTGGGATTCCAATCTGGAGGAGGAGGAAATTGAGCCTGCTCTATATATCACTTCATGCTGAGACACAGCAACACTAACTGATAGATTTTCTTCAGTGTGAGGACACTTACTCTTGAGATGTTTTTTCTACCAAAATGATGAAAAGAGAGACTGGGTAGGAATTCAATAGAAATTCCATGTCAGCTCGTGAATCAGGAAGTACTTTCCAGGTAGTGATAAAGCAAAACCACGAACAGTTTTTTCTGAGCAGTTACTCTAGATGCAAGAGCTGCAGCCACTTGTTGCTTTTTCTAAAAGCAGCAGTTGAAGAGTAAGGCTGGGATGAGCTGGCAGGCTTCTGCTGGGCCTGCGGTGTATGTAACCATAGAATCATAAAATCATACAACATCCCAAGTTGGAAGGGACCCAGAAGGATCAAGTCCAGCTCCTGGCTCCACACCGGACCACCCAAAAATCATTTCCTATGTCTGAAAGTGATGCTTAGCCCTGCATGTCTGGGAGCAAGGGAGGAAATGATGCCAGGCAGAAAGGAGGGAATAAGGGGATTAAACAAATAGCTGCAATTCATGAATTAACACAGTGTACTGTGACCGCCCTCAGATCTGAACACAATGGCTTTCAGTTACAGGCATTTTTCTGCTGAGCTGGTTTTTGGGATAGCTCATTGTAATGACTTCCTAAAACAGTGAACTTGAATAAATAGAAAGGCCCACAGGGACTTGCTCCAATTGAGCTTTATTTCTTCCTCTCTAACACTTACCGTGGCCTTTCCTTCCAGTAATAATAGCTATAGAAGCCAATGGAGAGCAGTCCCTCCCACAAAACTGGGTACAACATTTGCAACCTTGACTATTGTCATTTAACTGCAGTAAGAAATAAATGCATTTGCTGCAGTAGTGTTTAGATAGCTTATGGCTTTCTTATGTAATGTCAGAAGTGAACCAGTCTTCCCTAAGAACAAAGGAAATTGAGCTACTTGTATAACTCACTCTTGAAAGCTTTTGGCTTAATGGGACCTGGATATTTGCAAGGGCAGTACTGGCAAGCAATAAAAGACCTGGATGCAGCTATTAGAAATGAAGTGCAGGGAAGGAATATGGAAGTAAATAAACACACCTACTCAGCTTAAATTGTAGTAATGCAAAGGTATTCAGACTAGATTTGGGTTAGGATATAACATTTGTAGTAAAAGCAGCCATTCTGCAAAACTGGTTTACTCCCAGGCAAATTCGCAAAGGCGTATGAAAGCAAAATACATCCACAGGCGTAAAGGGCAGAGCTCTGAGGTTAATAAAAGAATATCATTCTTTCTCAGATTTTGTAATATATTTTCAAGCCTAGGTATTACAGCTGACCGGCTAAGAACAAGTAATCCACTTTAATTGTACATTTTACTGCATGTTTCCTGGAGCTATGGAGCAGTAATGTCTTCACAGGAAAGATAATAGCTGTGTATGTACTCTCAGGGGCAGCCCTCAGGCCTTGCTCAACACCAGGCTTGTCCTCCCTGCGTACTGGAAACCTATTATCCTCATTAGATATCAAAGGCAAAACCTGACGTAAGAGCTTTAAGCTGCTCCTAGAGAATGCAAGTTAAATAACAAAAAGAGAACAGTGAAGGAAAGGAAACTCAGGCAGCTGAATACATGATAAAACAGAGTTTTCATGGGAGACATTAAATGTCAAATCCTACTGCTGCTATATTTTAGCAAGCTGCGTCAAGGGGACAATAGTGGTTAATGTATTTTTGGGCATGGAATCCAAATTTGCTTAGTCTACCTATTCTGAAGAGGGGATGGACAAAGAGAAGTTGTCCAATTTGCAAAATCAGCCATGAATTCTGCAGATCTAAGTCTTTCCAGTTTCCACTGGTAAAAGAGAAATGACACCCAATGCAAACACTCAAACTCTTCTAGAAACATCTATTCTTTCTCCTTGAAAAGAGCACTTGCTTAAAGCCTGTTACCTGCATAAGATGTACCATCTGTTCTCCAGAAGAGCTCTGTAGCCTGTTGAAGTCTTGTGCTCTTCAGTGTACTTGACACAAAAAAAATCTTAAGGAAAAAAAGGTTTTTGAAATGTTTGTATGGTTTGTGTGCACTATTACTTAGAGGTAGGGAAAAAAGCCCTGTTTTGTTATTTATTTTGCCTTGAACTTGTTCCATTCACATTCTTTGCGAAGTTATAAATAATTTTTCTAGTTTACATAATGGAAAGAGGGGCAGGGAGAAGAATCACAGCAGGAAGGAAGAGTGTTAAAGAAAAGGAATTGGAAATGATGGGAAAGGTGAGCAGTATCCTTCTTTCTGTTCCTCTCTCCTGAACAGGCACTTTCTGTTGTATCAAGAGTGATGAAGCTTCAGTGGTTTCAAGTTTGAAATCAACAGTATAAATGCAATTAAAATACTCAGATCGCTGATAATACCTCTCACCATCGGATCTCAGAGTGCTCCATCTTTATCCTTACTATTCTGCAATGTCGCTATTTGAGGAACTGAAATAATCATTGCCTCCTGTGCATTTTAGCAATCACATAGCATCTTTATTTTTTTTCCTTAACTCTGCCTTAGGGCAATGCTGAATGACTGGAGTTTCTGCCTCTCATCTTAGCCAAAATCGAATCTTGGATCCGCTGCTGAAAAGTGCTGGCATGCCTTCACATTTCTGCATATATTATATACTTTTATTAGAGGTTTGTTTCCTATTCTTAGTAAGATCATAGAAGGTAAGATATATGCTATTAAGACTGTGAGTGAATTTCAGAAATTATTTGGGCTAAGGCTGGATGATTCAGTAACTCTAGCTCTAGGGCTTCTAATACAAAATCAAAAATGATGCAACCATTTAGAACAAAGCACTGATCCAGATAAAACTCTCTCTTCCTTCAGACTTTCTTGAAAGGTTAAGTTTATGGGTTAATTTTGTAGTGGTAATCTTTATAGGAAACCAAGTGTCATCTGTGTTCTCACAGCTAGCATAAAACTAGCAGGAATACATCAGTTTTTGTACCATGGTTAATGTGGCAGAGATTGAGCTGTATACCCAAGCCTGATCTGGATCCAATTTGTAGTCCTGGAAAATCCAGAAGTGTACAGCTCCAGTGGTAATGATAGTAGGACTATACAACTGTAGCTTCAGAAAATTAGCGTTTGCTGCTTTATTATCAGTGTAATGTATTGGTAACAGCACATAATAGCTATTAGAGTATTCTGGAATAAAGATGAGCAACAATTGCTCAGTGTCCTTAAAAGACAGACTGTGGAAAGTAAAACCGACTGGTTTAGGTCAGATAAATCGTGAATTAGATTCCACTGCCTGTAATACAAGCAGATTTATCCACCATGTTTCAGCACAAACCTCAGAAATAGAAGTAATGGAACAATAGAATCTATGAAATAAATATCTTTCTCTTGCTAGTCTAGTAGTTTAGATGATCAAGTTCATTCACAGAAATCTACATTATAAGAGGTGAAAACTGCATTCATATATATTGAAAGTTTCAATGTATTTCAGAGGTACAAATTTTAAGATATTTGAATTGCCTTTGAGTAGGAACTCTTCTCCCCCCTCAAAGAATCTGAACATTTATCTCCTGATGCCTTAAACAAAAGAAGAGGTAATGTATAGTGGCATATTAATGCTTTCATTTACTTTAAAGCAAATTGACAGAAGAATAAATTACTTCCTTGGGTCTGAAAACATGTACAAAAGTAA
This sequence comes from Alectura lathami, assembly GCA_013399715.1. Classification (NCBI taxonomy): domain Eukaryota; kingdom Metazoa; phylum Chordata; class Aves; order Galliformes; family Megapodiidae; genus Alectura; species Alectura lathami. Next base: position 69,824 of record VXAV01010435.1, read on the forward strand.
CAGATAAAGTCAAGTAAACAGAAAGGGAAGCTGCACATATGCTACTCTAATAGCCCTAGAGTCAGAACCAGAGCTTATTTTCCCTCTGGCAGAAAGTGTCTCCTTCATTCAGGTATGCAAGGGGAAGGAAGCATAAAGTCCGTGGATCTGGGAGGCACTAGCTTCATGCAATTATTTATTACCAGTGTTATCATTATCATAACTGGGAAATGCCTCAACTTAAAAACGGCTTTATTGCGCTAAATGCCATACATACACAGCCGTGAAGAGAGCTCCTGCTTGAAGGAAATGGCAAGCCATGGACAGGAAATACACAGCAAGGGGGAAGGAGGAAGAATCATCTCTATTTGCTGAACAGGAAAGGGTGACAAAGAGACGAGGTAACAGGGAATTTGAATGCTTTTGGCCTGAAGTCTCTTGGGGTAGTCAATTTTCTTCAGAATCACCACTGCTCCTGGAGATGCTACCAGATGATCTGCAGGGTTTCAGTAGGAGGTAAGCAGTAGCAAGAAGATAGCCACATGTACCTTTTCCTTCAGTACCATAGGGCTAGACAGAACTAGACACCTGTGGCCGGTAGGCAATTCCCTCACAGTGGTGAACCTGAGGCTAAGCAGTAGGATAAAATCTTAATTTTGTCCCTCTGTGCTTTGTCCTTGTCTTATCTGCTTACAAAGAGTCCCTAAAAAGGATGGGCATGTCCCAGATTTGAAGTGATGGGTAAAAAGGATCTGTAAGTGTTTTTTTCTGAGAAGAGCTGACGCTTAAGTAATGAAAAAAAAATTCACACAGATAAGGGACAGTAAAAAACAGTATTTATTCTTGACTCCTGCCATGTGATCTAGAGTGATCTGTGCCCAGCTTTCTGTTTTCTCTGTGTTTAAATTTCCTAACTTCCAAGTACAGCAGCTGAATACACTGACAGCTTGCAAGCTTTGGGTAATATCTTCATCTGAAAAGTATTATGCATCTGTAAGAGCTGAGTACCATTAAGAAGCGGGAATAGAGTGTATCAGAAATAGACTTTGCCTGGATCTAGACCTTCCGACTGAGTTCCAAGTTTTGAGACTTGGCCAGTAGACAACCCATTTTTCACTGATGTGCAGTACTTCGTGGGACTTGTTAGTAGGGTTGCGTGCACATTATAACCTAGAAACTCTGGGTTATCACTGATGCTTGCAGGTGCCATGGCAACAGAGTTGGTAGGCATCTCTCAAATATACTTTTTTTTTTTTTTTTTAAGGCCTTCTTGAATTATCATCCAGCATGTACAAGCAAGTTTAACTGTGAAAACAGTCTACCAACAAAATGGCAATCACTGTCTCCATTTAGTTTCCCCATATATAATATTTTTTAGTTCTATGTTCATGCTACTGCATTTAACAAGGTTTTCTTTAAAGCTCTTATTTTATTGCGTATAACTAAAAGAGGTTTTCAGGACTTTCCAGTGTTTGAGGTTTAGATTTGCAGTTTTCTTTGATGTGGATGTGCACTGCCCAGAAAGATTTTCCTTGATGATATTGGAAAATTAGCCCTCACTGCATTTGTCTGAGCAAAAAGGCAAAAAAATGTAACATAAATGAATGGAAAAATTAAAATTTTAAATTTCAAATGATCAGCAAACTACTGAGGATCCATAAACAGAAATTGATTATTTTGATTTTGTATAGGCCTAACATTTTACTTCAAGGAACATTTGCTATGTGTTCCCTCCTAATGTACCTGGAATAACCAGTATTTTTTCTGTGTCTTTGAAAATTGGCACTTCTAAGGGACTATTTAAACTTCCAGGAAACCACAATAACAAGGGCTGTACAGACTGTGTGGTAGAGTCTCTGTCTAGCAGTCTAAAAGCCATTCAAGAACGTGAAAGATATAAGACAGACAGGACCAAAAGATGTGAATTCTTGTTTGCCCTTCGTTAACAGAGAATGGAGGCACTGACAGGTTAAGCCATAATAACTGACAGTCACTGAGTAAGCCAACCTGCCGCTTTACCATTGGCCTGAGACCCCCCTTGAACCCATTTAGTGAGATTAATCACAGGATTATCTTTCTTTCCTTCCTAACCATGCTTTTAAAGGACTGGATATAGACAGCTTGATGTGTCCTAGCTGACAATCTTGTCCAAAGTTTTAGAAGACTAGATTGCATCTGCGTGCTTTAGGACAAGTTAGGAAGCCTGTCATTTATTATCTGCATTTTCATGATCAAGGCCCCATTCTGCTAAGTGATTGCTTGCAGATCAATTACAGACATCTTTGTGGGAAGAGATGACACACATTCTCTAGAAAGGTGTGATTCATGGCACAGCAGGGACAGAAAGCCTTGCTTTCTTCACAGTTCTGAGATTTCCACCACTAATAAATCCTTAGGGGTAAGCCACTGCTCCAAGAAGCATAGGAAGACTGGGGTCAGGTGTTTTAAAGAAGAAACATTGCTTTAGCGGAACTGCAACTGTTCTCTCCATGGAAGTTAGAATTACTGCAGACGCTCTATTTGTCCTTCCTGTGCTTGTATAGCCATGCAGCTAGTGACTCCACAGCCATCGGTGTTATCCAGGGCCACCGTCATGCTATAACAAAGGCTCCATGGGAATGGTTTTCTAACAGAGTGGGTTCACCTGGTTGCAGATGCAATCCACTCCCCACCACTCCAGTGATATTCTTTGAAGACACCCCATCACAATCACCACAAAACTTTGATTACTCTAAGGGAATGCTCAGGTGATACATTGAAATAATGCACAACAGACATGCAGGATGACAAATAAAATGTTTAAATGACAGCCAGCAATGTCTTCAACACCTGCATTTCTCTTCAACAGAGTTTGGATATCTTTAGGTACTGAGAATTGTGCCTACGCTTTGTGTTTTGCACGAAAACAGCCTTTCCTCAAGGAAAAAGTTGGATTACTGAGTTCCAATGAGTCACAACACAAGCTAAAGTAATAATAGCCTTTCTTTTATGTCTTGCCCTCTTCCTTCAGTATGACACCTCTCTGCTTTTCCTGCAACACTGCTGCTTGGTCTCTCAGATACGAATGGATCACAATCAAACTAGTCTGGCTATAGGCCATCCTTTACAACTAACTTAAAAAGATTGGTGAAGAACTGAGTTGTTTGAAGTCTTGTTTACGTGTGAAACATTAAAGTTATGCTCTAGTCTGCCTACACAGTATCATCGGGATAACACATCATTGCCTCTCTGACACGGGATTAGTGCCCAAGGTGCATTGCTAAGGTAGGCATTCTCTTGTGACTGTGGTGATTTGCATTCAGATTTTTGAGTCAGTCTCTCCACAGATCTGATTTGGTGTTGCCTCCTAGCATAACAGTCTATAACAGCTGCAGACCAGTCCTTTTATTTGCACATTAGAGCTTTTGCAAAACAACACCTTTTTCTATCCCATTAAATTTCATGACACTGCATGAAGCACATGGAGGAAGAGTTTGTAAATGCTCTTGTAATAGAGCAAAAGTGCAAAAGTTCTTCCAAATAAGCAGTGTGATACTACCTTCCAAAAAGAAGTCTTCTGCACCTCAGAAAAGGTGGAAAAACGCAAAACAGAATCATAAAAAGTGAATCCCTCCATTTGGACGGAAGAAAAATTGACAGACACTGGGAGAAATGGGCAATCTTATTGTCATCCATCCTTAGATTTGTTTTAGTCTGTTTGGAGCCAGCTCTTGACTTCCTGTGAAATTGCTGCCCATGAAAGAAACTTCAGCAATTACCTGGCAGCGGGGTCTGTGCAGCAGTGAGTGGCAGCCCATCAGCCAGGCAGCATTTGCTGATGGATGCAGCCTTATTGCTGTGCCTGCCAAGGTTGGCTGTCTCTGGTCCTTGGCAAGTTTAGGTTGGAAATGTGACCTACGTAGTCTGTTGCTAGGGTACTTGAATAAGAAATAGCGTAAAAGGTGTTAGGGAAACTGGGATCTGTATGTAAAGCTTCTATACCTGCAAGCAAGCTCAATTCTATTTGCTGTTCACAGAACGACTTTCTTACAAGAAGGAGTTGCTGAGGATGTTGCCTTTGTTATGCACGTGGATGTCCTTGCTTACGTTTCAAGATTTGCTTTAACCTTCTTACCATTTTGTTATGCATCTGTAAGCTCAGGATGGTTTAAAAGCACTGTACCTTCCACATTTAACCTCTATATATATAGTCAAGGAACAAAACCTACTCGTGAAGGGCAGTTAAGCATCCTGGTTTTGGTGAATTCTCAAAGATTCCTCTGTTGCCTGCTTCTCTTTCCCATGTCTTACAGATTGATAAGACCGAGACTAAGATGTCTGACACCTTCATTGTTTTTCCTCATAAAGGAGGCAAGTGATTTGCTGGAATATTTTCTAGTGGTGTTTTGTGTCCAGAATGGACTGCAGAACTGCGTGAAAGCGAGAGGCAGAACATGGCCATGAGCTTGTTTCCCTTTTCTGAAGTAGAGTATAGGAATCATCTGGCCTATGGAAAGTTAGTTTAGCTTCACAGAACAAAACAAAACAAACAAAAAACCAGCAAGAATTACAGAGCAACAAATACGGAGTCTTTCCCACCAGATGGCTTTTTTTTACCATGGGTTTTTATATACCATGGGCTTTCTTACAAGACAAATGCTGCTTTAAGAATTAAAAGTCAAATACAACTCAGCTGTTATTGGTGAAGATATCAGAAGTCTCAGCAGAGTTATTTTAAAACCCATTTAATGAAGTCACCTGATTAGCCCTAGCCCTGCCTTACAGATTCACCACAACATGTGATGCCACAGCTGCTGGCTTTTACTAGAGCAGGGCAAGGAAAAACTAAAATTGGCTCTGCTTCTTAAAAGAGACAAGGAAGTATATTTAAAGGGGGGAGCTTGCTCCACTAAAGAGGAGTTTCATATTTGTGTTGACAGGTTCTGAAATGATTTGATCATGTGACCATGGACCAGTACCCAGAATCTGGATTTACCTCACCTAACTTTAGGCATGTACATAAGCCTTAATGTTTGTTTACAGCCAATGGAAAGAAAAGGTATGCCGAAAATGTCACTCAGGTCCACAACTGAGTGAATCGCTTCCTGGAAATGCCATTATCTTCTGATTTATGAATGATTTTTCATAGCTGCAGACCAAATAAAATGCTACCCTCACTTCCACTGGCAAGAAAATCACTTCCAAGATTCTAAAGAAAAAACTTTTTTTCTCTTTGTTTCAGCTGTGGATATTTGGTGACACTGGGGTGCTCTGTGTTGCTTATTTCTCTACACACTATGACAACATTTGCCTAAATAGTTAGTGCAGGGATGACACACTGTCTTGGGGAAGTATTACATCCAAGCAAAGATCAACAGAGGGAAAGCTGCAGTGCGTGCTGCATGAGGCAAGATTCCTGAGAGGGTTTTATGTATTATTGCCCTTGTTGTTTCACACAGTTTTCCAGTTACATTCTTAAGGGGGTAGGTAATGCCCCAAGGACATGATGAAGCAGCATGGGGAGACTGGCTGCTTTGGCTACTGCTGTAGAAGGTATCCGTCCTGGAGGAGGAAACAGAGGTAAAATTCTCCAGTCCTTGTCATTTGTTCAGTCTGGCTGAGTGAGGCTGTGCACTTCCGTTTCTTCCTAGAGATCTCACTTCTGTTAAAGAGGAGATTAACTATATTGATATGTAAAGGTCTGCAGGGTTTTAGAATGCTTCATGGGAATGATGCAAATCTTGTGATATTGATTTGTAATGCACGTGTGCCTGTTCACTGGTATGGGTGTATACTCTTCAACACACACAAACACAAAGTATCAATGCAATGACATTGCTGTTTCCCTTCATATACAACATTACTGACAATTAAAAATAAACCTTTCTGCTTTAAGCCTAACATATCAGAAGCTCAATATGTTTTTTTTTTTTTTTTTTAAGTCTCTCTTGCATTGAAACTTTTTTTTGTTATGTTTCCTTGAAAGTGATATGTAGCTATTTAGATAACAGAACATTTTAAGTACTTTGAAAGGATTGTCTGTAACCTGGAACATTGGTTTTTAAAAGCCTAAAACACTGGCAATAACATATAACTTTGCTTTGTGTGGTTTCTTTTTCTACTGCATCCCATTACTCTTCTCTGATGTAATGTTGGTCCTCAATCAACCAGAAGTGAAGGAAGAAAGGCAGCCCCCCAGCTGTGATTTCAGCACAGCAGCGCTTGGCACGGAGCATGAAACGAGTAAGGGACAAGAATCCCGCTGGCTTTACAACCTCTTTTGCCCAGTCCCAGACCCTGGAAATTAACTTGCATGTGGTTTTTCCTACTTTTGTGGGTTTGAAAACAACTCTGTGTGCTGCCTAGCCAGAGATGGCCAGCTTCACATTATGCTGTTTGAAAACAGCCCAGCCCGGCCCTATCTTGCAGACCCTTGCGATACATTCAGGCAAAAGATGCTATGCATGGGATACAAGCATCCTAACAAAGCAGCGGTGAGGTGAGGTCTGGGGGAGGAAGGAGGCGGGAGGAAGGTGTCATCAGTTTCCCTGCCTGTGATTTACAGTGCCTTTGATGGCTACATGTGAGGAGCATCAGTCAGTGAATTATTCCAGATGGCCTTACTGATCAAGGGAGTCTCTTGGCCGCCATGGGGCAGGATTTACAGCCAGTGTAGTTCAGCTGTGGCAGCTGCAAGTAAATCCAGGCCTGGAGTCTCCAGCCTCTCCTTTTCCTTTTTTCTAGCCTCTCCGCTCCCCAGTTCACCATCAGTACCTGCTGCCTGGCTCTGCCCACCCCATGCATCCCCTCCCCATGCTGCGCGCACTGGCTCATGCCGTTGCAAGTTTGCTCTTTTCCCAGCTCTTGCAGCCCAGCAGATTACGGCAGATAGTTTCCCTCCATCTCAAGCGTGTGTGAATCACAGAGCCAAACGTGCGCTACCAGAGAGGGGGGAAAAGATACTAAATCACATCCTTTTTATAATGTGTCACGGTTATGTTGAGAATGACACACTGTACAGCACTTGAGCCCACGCTCCCTTAGTAAGTATGCTAAACTGCACCACATTGCGTAGTTTATTGCATACTCAGTGTGTCTAGCCAGAAGTGATTTTCTGGGGCTAGCAACAATTTTTTACCTGCTCGTCAGGCAGGGGGCTTTACTATGCCCAATGAATCAATGCTGTTTCCATTGAGAAGCAGGCAGGAAGCCTCCACAGTGGTTGGACCACCAGCATTCCCAGGGAGTAATTAGCACTTAAGACTTTCTGACTGCGTTGCACAAAGTGCTTTCTTCCTCTTATTTCTCCTTGGGCTATTTTTGTATTTTACTCTTAGATATTAGTGGCATCCTATAAATACCAGAGAGTGTGCATTCCATGCCCTGGGAGCATCTCAGGAAGCCTGAGGACAGCAAGCTTCCACTTTTCTTTTTGTGCTCAGCGGGTTTACCTGACCAGTGTTATGACAACGAATGAGAAGCTTTACTGTAAATATAAGATTCTGGATGCAAACATTCAATGGAAGAAAACAGCTGTCAACGCATATAGATCTGTGAAATAGTAGTAAACCTTAGAGCTCTTGTAATGTCCAGAAGCAAAGCTGGAAGAGGGGGACGGATGTCAGAACTAAGAGGAGATATATGGAAATGTGAAGGCAAATTTGAGGCAGAAAGGGCTGATGTCTTCTGGCTGCAGCTCCCGTCATGCGTGTGTGCAGGGAGTCGTAGCAAAAAGAAAGATCATTTCTCCCTGCATTTGTCCTACAGCTGTCTGTGTCCTGGATTGTGGTGCCTGTCTGGTCATGGAAAAACCAATACAGCTGCACTTTCATTCTAAAATGCATTGAGAGAAAAGATACAGCACAAAGTGACAAAAGTTAAATTCCTGTCAAGGATGTGGTAAATCATGAAATGACACCAGTTGACAGTTAGCTACATCTGGTCTGAAGGACCCGGAGCTAGGACACAGAAAGAACGCAGGTACTGAAACGCTAGATTACCATCTCATCAGCAGCATGATGGCAAAGCAGAGCTACACTGCTTTTTCAGAGGGGCTGCCTTGTATGATGCATTCATTAGATGATACGATCTGACAAGTTAGCAAGGGCTTCACCCACTCCCTACTGAGGGAGATTCTCTCCCTCTTACTGATTTGCTGAGCTCAGAACAGCCCTGTGGGTGAGATCTGCTGTGCTGTCATACATTGCATCTGTCTGAGGCGCATCTGCTTCAGATATTGTTTTGGAAGATAAAACCCTTCTAATTTAGGCCGGAAGCCAGTATGGGCAGAAAGGTCCTGGGCTGGAAAAGGAAAAGAGGAGGAGAGGGGGAACAGAGCAAGTCATAACACGAAGATCTGTAGAACAAAACAATCAGCACACAAAAACTGTCACAGCATATAGTGAAGCTAACTGAAAGTGTTGCAGGGCACAACATTATGCCTGTCAAGATGAGCATCAGGCAGCTCTGACTAGCATGCATTACGGGCAGCTGCCTAGGCCCTAGCTAACTAGGAGTAATAAACTTAGCCAGCTAGAAGTGGCGAACGGGCATATTAAATGGGTAATGCACAAAAGGTTCTATAGCAGGCAGCTGTGTGGAGCACAATGAGGCGAAAGACCCTCTTCCCATCAGAACAAATACCATGGATAGGTATGTCTCAAAAAATCAAACTGGATAACCCTCTTCTGCACCTCAAGCTTATCTCCTACCAGTTTTTCATAATAGTTTCTGGGTTTGGAGCAAAAAGCCTATGAAAAGTTGTATGAAAATAATATGGGTAGCACAGTGCCATTTAGTGGCTCTGTCCCAAGACACTGGGGTTCGTTCAGAAAGGAAAGTGCAGTTTCTTCTCCAACACATTGTCCTGTCAGCATAGAACCCTGCAGGTTCATTCCCCTTTTAGTTTGCACAGATCTGTATCAAATCATGGGGAGCAGAATACTAGGATATAATACTAACAACTGCTTATCTGAGAAAGTATAATCTTCAACTCTAACAGACATTTCTAGATAAGCATCAGGTTTCATCTGGAAGACATGTCAGGTAAACTACTATATATGAGGACCCATACAGGTAAAGCAATATGCTCCTTGTTCTGCAATAGCACATAAAAAGAAAAAGAAAAATCTTTTTGTCCTGAGGATGCGTAGTACATTCCTTTCATGAAAAACAGCATGGACCATAACATGTAGTTTGATTTCACAACTGTGGCAAGTAAACAGCATAACACTCAATTCTTGTCTCATCACTAAGGATTTCTTAAAATGTTTTTTGTTCTGTAAAGAGTTAACATGGATCTTGTGTGGAAAGAAACAGGTGGAGCTTGAGTGTGTGCACACAAGCACATGCGCATGGTGCTCGTAGGTTGGGGAGTTGACAGCAATGGGGCCTGTTTATATGGGGACAAGAAAAACATGTTTTCTTTACTCCTAAAGGGAGAAAATGAGCAGTGAGTGGGTGGGAGATGTAGGGAGTGCGTCTGTCTCTAATCATCTATGTGCTGGGTGGCTGAGGGTGTATGCTGAGAGGGTTGTTGCAGCTTCCATGGACATGTATGTGTTGTGTTGCACATCCAAAGAAAAGTGCCCCTGGTACATCTCCTACCATGCCTTTACCATTTGTCCTAGGCTGGGGCTGGGTAAAGTGTGGTCCAGGCACCTATATAATCACAAACATCGCAACGATACAGGCTCAGAAGCAGAAGTAAGCAAGAAGCCAACATCATGATATTCTTATTCTTGATTCTGGATGCGTTCCTGTGCAATCTGATCTGGGTGTTCCTGCTTCGGCAGGGGAATTGGACTAGATGATCTTTCGAGGTCCCTTCCAATCTCCAACATTCTGTGATTCTGTGATTCTGTGATTTGTTTCTGTGTCTTACTATTGCACTCTAACACACTACTGATTCCCTGCATCACACCCCCAAATCCACAGTGCATTGACTCTTTCACTCCCAAACGATCATATTGTTTCAACAACAACAAAAAAAAAAAAGCACTGATGGACTACTGATAGCTACCTCTGTGGGGGAACAGTCCTATATGGCTTAGTAAGCTCTAGGAGCAGGCGGGTCAGGGGTTTGAGGATTGCTCTGGGGACTCGTCGCTTGGAGCAATCTCAATACTTGTGAAAGCAATAGCCCACCTGGGAAGAAGAGCGCAGGTGGAGAGAAGGAACAATATATGTGAATTAGCAATGACAGGCAAAATTGCAGCACAGGGAAACTCCCAAATATCTGAATATACAGAGAAAGGAAGATGAATTTTGCCCAGGCAAATATGAACACTTCAGCTAGAGTAATTCACATTGAAGGAAAAAGATCAAAGAAAAACAGTGAAATCAGTCAGCTGAATTTTAATACGTTAGTGAGTGAAGACTAAGGAAACTCTTACAGATGACAGTAGAAACATTTTCTAGAGATCAAAGCTTAGCTAGAGATAAAAGACAGAACAACAAACTAACGTTTTGTAATTTCCTCCCCACCCTGATCACTTTGCCATGCACTATTTATGAAGAGACCACTAGGCCTGTTTTACTAAGGAGAAGAAGTTAGATGCATCTTTGATGGGGCTCCTTGAATTTCATAATGCATTCCAGTTACAGTGGTCTCTGGAAAGTTTGCTATCAATTTCAACACCATCAGATTTGGGTACATGGTAAATTTAACAACGAAAATAAAGCAGACACTTTAAGTTCCTTATAGTGTGTCCCAAATAGCTTATAAAACACAAATGCTTCCTCAATCATTAGGGATGAACAGGTCCCCTGGCATTCTAAATAGGATGCAAAGTGTGGATCAAAATGGGTAATAAATTGAATTAATGTGGCAAATATATAGGCTGATGTCAAACTGATGTTAAGGGACTGACTTATATTGAACTTCTCCTTGGAGACCGCAACACAGAGAAACAGTTAGTGCTTCATTTCTAAGGCAGCTAGCAAGCAGCCTGTTGCCATGCTACTGTATCTAAGTGGCGTCTAACTGGTGCATGTAAAGGAAAATCCTAGTTTCCTCAGTGTCAGTACTCTGTTTGGATGCCAGCAGGAGACTCCTATACATCAAGTGAGAGATTTCTCTTCCTCCGCTGTTATTTTGGACCAGAGTAAGGTGAGGACATGCTTCACAGCAATTTCTCCACCTCTCCATGGCACACTCATGTGAAGACTACTGCACCCTCTGCATTTGCACTATGGGAGAGGGGATGAAACTGAGCCATGTGCTGGATGATGCCTTTCACATTCGTCTGTGCCTGAACTCTCTTTTTCTGTAGAAGAATTGAACATATTTCGTGTATAAACATGCCTCTGGGGTAACAAAAAGGAGGGCAGGATTTGCCAGATAAAGGTTTCCAATAGCAAATTTAAAGAATACTGGGAAATATTTTGTAAGGGGAGATGGAAGGCTATAAATAGCCGCAAACGCAGAAAAATACATCATGGAATGAATCCAAAGAGGTGGGAAGAAAAAAAACAAAAAAGAATAAATGGTAGCATGAGTGAAGGTTAAGAAAATATTCCTGTTGAGTTACAGGAAAGGAATGGAAGTAGTCTATAGACTCTCCTTCATCTGGCACAAGCCCTTTATTCTCTGCAGTTCCATAAATCAGGCACAATATTTTTTGAGACCCAGTGCTAGAGAGACACAAGTTCAGGGACCTATCTCCTGGCACAATTGGAATCAGACCAGTGTTCATCACGAACTTTCTAATCTAGAACTTTTGAAACCCACACTATCCTTATCTTTTCACATCCAAATATCCATTTTTTTTTATGGCTCTAGTGGTTACTCTTCACACTAAAGCAATTATAAAAAGCACAGCAGATATTGAGCAACTCACAGTTTGAACTGCACTTTCAGATGCCCACATATCTTCATCCCTCAGTGTTTTGGGAGTAGCTGCCTGGCTGGCTGCAATACAGATTGCAACGCTAGAACTTGACTGAAAATGACAGTGGTGTTTTTCTATTGGTTTCATGAGCAGTGCTTGGAAAAACTCTTTATCATCAGCTGCTCTCCGATGTTTCATGGGTCAGCTTCGGTTCATCCTGAGCTGTGTCAATGCCAAGTCTCCTCTGGAGTTTCTCCAAAGTTTACTGTGTAGTGCATACACAGAGAGAGAAAGTACCACAGAAGGGAAAATGAGGCTTGGCTTGGCTCCTTATCCAAGGTGCTACAAAACACAGTCCCCCCTCAGCCCATGCTGGCCAATGTTTGCACACAGAGGGAGGTGTGCTCTTCAAGAAGGGTGAGAAGAGCTGCAACCTGAGCACAGCAGAAGCTGCAACATAGCTGCTGCTGTCTCTTTGCCTGAGGACAACATGTCAGTAGGGGAGCTCAAATTCAATAATTCTAGGTGCTTTCACAGCCACTGACCCCATAAAATACCATCAACTGCATATGACAGCTGCTCCTGTGCTCCTGTCTCTTTTTACCTCTTCTGTAACATAAAGCCCTAAAGACACAAGCTGCCTAGACTGAAGATGCAGAGAAGAGCTCTTCCCAAGTATTCGGAAAAGTCTGACACACCCCCATTATCATCTCAATAAAATGTAGTGGGGGAAAAAAAAAAAAAAAAAAAAAAAAGATAAAAAAGGTCTCCAGAGCCTTCATGGCAAGTTTATGAAACTGCAGAAGTTGCTGCCTTGCATGGTGTGTGCCCTCACACACCAGAGGGTCCAGTACCCAAAGATCGAGGGCAGTGGCAAAGTCACCATACAGCATGGCTTCCCTCCACAACTGTCTGGAAGTGCTGGTGGGTTTACAGTCCTATTTTACACAATTTTTATACAAAGTGGTGAGTGGCAGGATATGGAAACAGTGTCATGGCAGAGGGGCCAGGGGTGGGCCCAAGGGTGAGGTTGATGGGGCTTCATGATAATGTCCCTCAATGTGCCCCAGCACCACCGTCTTGGAGCAGGCCCCAGGCCTTGCAGGGTGACAAATATTTTCTGTCAAGTTTGTGGATGAAGTCTTGAAAAAAACTTTCAGTGTCTTCTGAGACCCATGCGGGACTTAAGCAACTTTCTGCAACATATGCTGGCTCAGAGAACTTGGACTGGAGCAGTGCAATGCATCTGCCTGGCCAGGTGAAGACAAAGACAAGCTGTTAGATACAGGCGACCTCTCCCTGTGGGGCTGGGGTGAGCAGAAGGGATGGCCTAGTGGCAGGTTACTTACAGGTGTGCAACTTCTAATGAATTCATTATTCAACCTATAGCAAATATATCTCAGCAATTTCTGGCAGCATTTAAAAACCCTTTATGTTTACCTGATCACCTTTTGAAAATGGTTAGAAGTAATAAACGCTACCAAAGGCCACAGCATCATTAAGAGGTGACAAGTCTACATTTCAACTGGCATAAAGGGTAAATTCTGGAGAACAAATTCATCACCAGGGTACTTATCCAACCAGGAGCACTGCAAAAAAGACCTTCACCCTACAGTGGGCTGAGGACAGCTGACACAGATTGATTTAAGTAATACGCTGTTAGAAGCTCTTCTGAATGACTCCAAGCTATTATGCGGCCTCATACTTAAGCACTTCTAAAATGCATATTATTTAATTGACACAGCATTATAGCCCCTTTATAGCCATTACTGCTGCTCATATTGTGGCAATCTGAATACATATTTGTCATTATGGTAGTACCGATGCATATATACATACAAGAAGAGGACAGAGAAGATACAATTTGTGGCGTAGAAATGACTTCTTGGCCCTAACTACACCAGTACAATTTGTGCAGCTGGAATGTATGTCACCTTAATCCTTAGCTGAGTGACTACAGGGATGCATATTCCTAGCACAATGTTAACAGCAACTCTTAGCACTTCCAGAAATGCACTGGTCCCATGGTACTGAATATATCAAGGCAAGGTTTGCAGTCTGCTGCCACACTTACCACCCACGTTCTCTAATCTTTCTAGCTGGGTCCCTGTATCAACTATGAATGTAGAGGACATCAGAGGACATACTACTACTGCTACATTATGACCTACTGAAGAGGGGAAGGCACAGCTATATTTAAATCAATGTTCCATAGAGAGTGTTCTGAGTTGGCAAATAAGTCCTCATACATTTACCTGTCATAAGATTGCCATATATTAATGTAGTAATGGTGATACATTTCAGCAATTTCTTCTTCCTTTGCTGATCACATATTCCTAATTTCTTTTTAGCTTGATTTTCTTTAGTGTGCAAATTCTAATTTGCAAGCTTAAAACACAAATTCTGTTTGTGAAGATAAGATTTCGTAAATATTATATCTCCTTTGGAAGAGGAGGAAATTATTTTACGTTCTCTTAAACAAATTATTTAGATAATATCAAGTCTGCTCCAGGTTAAAATTTTTGAGATGTAAATACATTTTAATATGCCAGCCTTATAACAAGTATATGATAAACATCCGTGCTATTTTAGGCATTTTAGAAGTTGTTATGTTTCAGCAATACTCACTCAATGCGGCTAGAAAAGCCATAGTAGACTGTAGAATGAGAAATGTAAAAAATAAACTGAGCATCTTAAAACAGATACCCAGGCAGTACGTATTCCGAAGGGCACTGAGGGTGATTCCATCCTGTCCCCACTCTGTTCAGCTCAGAGGATCAGCTGCAACATGCCCTGCCCCTTCAGTGGGTGAAAATGGTTGGAAGTATTTCTCTGATGACATAAGGCAAATGGGAATAAAAGGAGGAAAGGTTAGAGCTAGTGGAGCCAAAAACTAGTTGAGAGGATTGGGTAATTTCTAGAAGATAGCAGGAACTCCTCATTTTCACATGATAAATCACTCCAACCCTAAAGAGAAGGAAGAGAAAAGGCTGGGGCTATAAGTTCAGACTCATCAGGCTTCCACTCAGCTCCATGAGAGCTCCATGGGAGCTCAATGGGAGCTGAGAGCTAAGAGCAGCTGCCCCTTATGTAGACAAGAGCCCACCACAGTGAGACACGGGAGATCCTGTGTCTGTCTTCGGACTGCCAAAATAGGGAGAAGCCAACTCTGTGCCCTACGAGAGCATGATCCTGGCACAGTGAGAAGCAGTGGTTCTGCTGAGCTCTCAGCTCAGTGGAACAAGGAAGTCAGGGCTGTCCGACTCTCATAACACTGAGAGCCAGTCAGCTGGTTGGCTACATCCTGCCTTGCTGGGAGCCAAAGGCTTTTGCATTACAGCCCCTGGTGAGTTCCAGGCAAAATATTGCTCCCCTGAGCACCAGCATCTGACAGTTACTGTTGAGCCCTAAATTCAGAAGGAACTTCTGCCCGGGAGGTCCTTGCATTTTCCAGCAAGGTATTGCTAGGATCCAAACTGCCTTGCGAGTGTGCGAGTATGCTGAGTAAGCTGGCATTTTGGACTGGTGTGTTGTTGGTAAGAAGGGGACTTTAGCCAGTGCAGTTGTCAGCAGCTACAGGTTTGACCCTTCTCCAGACTACGCTTCCAAGTGATGCTGGAGAGGGTGCAAAGGGGGCCAGAATACACAGCTACAGGGCAGTAGGTGGGACATGCACAGCCAGTGGTGAGCTAGTACAGGCTGCAGTGCAGCCTCAGCCTGAAGGAATGTGGATGAGAGCCTTTTCCTCAGAAGGGAAGCAGTCCCAAATTTTAAAGCTAAAGTAGGGATGTGAGTAAGCACTGCCTAGAAATTTTGCTGGAGAATCACTGCCCAACTTCTGTTGGAGAATGTGGAGGAAAACTAGAGAGGTGAATATTTATTGAGAAAAGACATAGTAGTTACTAGCTTGATCAAAAGCTTTGTGATAGGTCATGATCTACATTAAATAGACATTGATTTCAGGGGCTCTTGGATTATTTCTTTTCTGTGGAAGGGGGAAGTTCTGTGCTCTGAGGTAGCTAGCAGAAATGCCATCTTTAAGACAGTTTGCAGTAAGCAGTGGTTCTAAAATAATGAAAGTATGGGTATAAAATAATAAAAGTAATTTGTGCATGTTATGAAGTAATCATCTGTAAAAGGACCTTGAATGCCAGCTTCAATGCAGGCTGAATTTTTATGGTTATGTTGTATAAACCTTGAAAACATTTGTTTATATACTGGAAATGCTGACAAGCCATGAACTACAATGCCGTGACCAGCTAATTGAATCCACATTCCCCTGCATTCAGGGAATCAATAACTCTTAGAAGCAAAGGGCACTGACTTAAAAGCCCAATGAGCTCTGCAAGCAAAGGGGGTGGTTCCTGGATTGAAAAGCTGGCTGTGAAACTTGGTAGGAGCATATTCCAGACGTGTGCAAGAGCATCATGTCTGAAAGACTTAGTAGGCTGAGTCCATGCACAGCCTAGCCCTGAGCAAACACCATCATTTTTTATTTCTTCCAGATTTAGGATGGTAAATAGTCTGCTGTGCCAGCCTCAAAAACTGCCGAGTTCAGGGATCTTAAGCTGAGCTAAGTGATACTGTTGGACACCAGTATCTTAACCAGGGTGTGAATACATCAGGGAGCAACGGGGAGCAGGGAACTTATTTATAGCAGCACAGGCTGTTAAGAACTGGTGTTACAACCCTGATTAGCGACTTGTTACTTACCCATGCATGAAAACGACACCTTATGGCACACAGGCTGCTGCTCAGTAATAACCCCAGGGGCAAGCAGCTGGTGGAGAAAGGGCCTGAGCACCTTCTTACAGGAGCAATATCCACCATGATGTGGCAGCTTCTTCCACCCCTGAACAGGGATCCAGGTGCCCTTCGGCTGGGCGATGTGGGGCGAGGTGTGCCACCAGCACAGCTGCTATCAGAGCAGTGCTAAACGCAGCCGGTTGCTCTTCTGAGTGGAAGCTATGCTCATTCTTAACAAAAAGCCCACTGAGGTTGCTTTCAAATGGGTTTGGTTTTCTTTTTCGTAGCTAAATGTTGTCTCATGTTGGTTTGAGCGGTGGGGTCAGATCAGGACGCTGTGAGATTTTCTGTGTGTGTGAATTTTTCGTGCTTGCAGAGGGAGAGGGAGGAAGAAGTTGAAATGAGAAACTATAACCATCAGTTAAATACCATGCATGCTCCAGAAATCCCAGGGAAAAGGTTTTGTGCCTTTTCCTCATTTTCCTGCGTGCAGTTACCTTTAGTAAAATACTAAATCACTTTCACTTTTAGATAGTGGATCCAGAAAAGTACATGAGCACATGCTTAACTCCAGGCATATGAGAGTTCCCATTGCAGCTGCTCACAGAGCGTGTTCTGAAAGGATTTATTCATCTGGGATCTAGGAGAGAAAGGAGCTTTAAAAGGTCTTACTGGTCACACTCCCTTCAGGATTACCTGTTGTGTACAGCGGGGCTATTTCTGACAGTTCAGTGCTTTGTCTGTGCTGGCTCTCCTTGCCTGTGACTGTTCATCTGAGCTGCTCTACTGAACTTGTTTCTTGCCTCTAGGTTTCTTGTAATTGCTTTGCTTTGTTTGTTTATTATTAGTTTGATGTCTGTGTCAAGCAAAGTCTCCTTTTCCTTTTTTCCTCCTCTTTTTTTTTTTTTTTTTTTTTTTTTTTTTTTTTTAAGATACTCTGCCTAGTGGCTGAGTTGGGTAAAAATGAAAAATATAAATCCACCACAATTCTGGTATTTTAAAAAAACATTCACAAATCTTCAGAAAACTCAGTGTAATGTCCTCTGCCCTTGTTAAGCCAAAATAATCCAGACAAACAAGCCCTCTTGTGATAAATGAAGTGGTAACTTTAGGATTAGCAGATACCTCATAGTATGCAAGAGTCAGCAGACTACAAGAGAATACAACCCAGAGTGACTCTGTGAGTATTCAGACCAGGGGAATGCACTCTGAAATCTAGCCACATGGGCAGGGCAGGCAGTTGCCTGCAGCAGCAGACTTTGGGAGTATCAGGCTGGCCGTGATTTGTCTCTGCCTGTAGCACAGCCATGCAGACTCAGACTGTTGCAGCTGCTGTGAGAGTGTGAGGGCCAGGGTACCTGGGGATGGCAGCAGCACAGGGAGGCAAGCAGCTGTGCTGCTGACCCTGTCTCTCCCATCCACAACAAGAGATGGGCTCTGCAGGTGTTCCCTGCACTGCTTCTCCCCTCTCTCTGGGCTGGGGATTTTCCTCCTGCTGTAACTTTGACTTTTTTCCCCTGTGAAACCTGCAGCTTAAAGACAACATAATATTTCTCTCTGGGAGTCACCCTACCTCCATCACAGTTTTCTCTCAGACCTGGAGACTTTCAGTTTTGTAGCCCCAGTAGTCCATGCAGGGCAGAGGGGGAAGAGGACCAGATTTATCCTCTCCCTCTTCGGCAATCAGAGGTAAAACAAGAAACAGCTGTCCTGCATTGGATGTTATTTTGTAACCCCCCAGTATCTCAGAAGAAAGAGGAGAGCTAGAGTGGGAGGAGAGATAAGGGCCTGCAGGGGAAAAGGGAGGTAAATGAAAGGAGTTTTGGCACGTTGTCTTGCCAAAACGTGTGCCGCAGATGGAAAGACACAGATGGAGCACTTCCACTGGTAGTTCAAGAAATCAAATGTGCATGGAGTGGCTCAGAGTGGCAGCAATTTCACTGTATGATTGTACTATTACGCTCTGTAGCAGCAGTTCTTACAGTGCCAGGCTGTCAAGTCAGCAACACTTTGGGAGCCAGTACACATGAATAGAGTCACCCTAAAAATCTGCTGCAGTAACCTTTTGCCTGCCACAATGAGCTGAGGGATTTTGTTTCAGCTCACTCTGTGATTGCTGGCCCACCTGGGAACACATACGAATTAAACTATGCTCTTCTAAACTTTCCTGTTTCACAGCTACAAAACAGCAGATGCGTGAGGGCAGATGTGCCTTTCTTTGTGCTCAGGTGCAACTGATCTCTGAAGAAAGGAGTTTATATTGTATGCAATAGTGATGTTGGCACGCAAGCAGGAAGGAAACGGATCCAGAGAAATGGCATAAAGCATTCTGCAGGTATGCATGCCAAGCTTCCTTATTAGAAACACTAAAATGACTGAACAGTCCCTGCAGCGTCATTCCTGTAAAGGCCTGTCAAGAGTTTCCAGTCTAATTAGCCTTTCAGAGAGTCTAGCAACAGATTTCTATATCCTCTCTGTTATGAAGAGATCTATGGCCAGATATTCCTCTCCCTCTGTAGAAAGATCTCCCATTCCTAGCATCCCATTTTCCATGGGGCCAATGTCCAGCATGACAACTGCATTCTGCAACCAGTGACAGGGGAAGGAAGGCTGGAACTGTGCTCTGGCTCTGGCCCATGGCGCCATTTCTCCATGTCCCCTGGCATACTCAAATGGATGCATTAGAGGAGGTTAAAGTGGCTGGAAGCCTCCTCTAAGGGCAAATGAGTAGAGATATGGAGCAATCCGTGCAGCAGTTTCTTCCCTAACTTTCAAGAGAAAGATCTTGTGGATATTCATTTCATTACCTTGTCCTTTTTTATTTTTATTTTTATTTTTCATTTTGCTATGGGAGACTATGGCCTGACTTAATACTATTAAGATACAAGATTAATTCAGCTCATAAGAAGTATTCCCTGTCTGTCTGTCTGCCTGTGTTTTTCTGAGGACAGCTCTCATCCTCACATCTAAGAAGAAAAGCAGCTTTTGAAAATAACTTCTGTTTCAGATGTTGTGTGTACCAGCACTGGCATTTTCTTGACTTTCACATTCTGATTTTTATCCTGCTGCAGTAAGCAAGTGGGAGTTGGAGAAATCATTAATGGCTAATTTAGACTGGCAATTAGGCAAAATCTAATGGGCTGCTCTCAGGCTTGGAAGCTCGCACTGCAACTTGTAGGCTCTAATTCTGACACTGGCTTTTTCTATGGCCAGGTTGAATTCCTCTTCCTTGTGTAAAATGAAGAATTACTATTCTTTATGAAACTACACGCTGTTGCGGTTCATTACTGAGGACTCATGTTTTGGAAAAGAAAGTTAAGAAACATTATTCTGACATTTTAATGTGCCTCCAATCCCCTACTCTGATCATTTCAAAATCTCTGTCTTGGGTGAAAGATTTCCCATTCTTACCAGAGTCACACTGCAAATTCAGTAGTAGCATTGGTCTAAAAGACAACTCGCCCAATGCAACTAATTAACACGCCAGCTTTCTGCAGTTACAGTGTAGTTAGCTAGAGAGACTGCTGAGGTAGATAAAAGGTTGCAGTGGTCACTACCCCTGTCAAACAGCATTTTCCATGAGTCTGTGTGTTTCTGGAATCCAATACCATCATGCAGTATGGTACATCTTGGCATGCAATGTCAGTGGACTTCCTTTCTGTATTTTATTTTATTTTATTTTATTTTATTTTATTTTATTTTATTTTATTTTATTTTATTTTAATTTTCTGACACTGTCCTAGGCTGCAAGAGCAAGGTTAAAACACCACTTTTTTTCCTAATAAAGACCCTTGAAAAAAATCCTTCATAAGAGTTTGCAAGCACAGCACAATCCTCTTTCAAATAAAAGAAAGGCTCAAAGCATAAATTTTCACTTAAAATCTGCAGCTGCGACCCCTTGATTGAATCTATCTACATGAGAAATTCATCATTAAAGAAGTCAGATAGGAGCGACCCTTGCTTTCCTCCACTGCTGGGCTGGACAGGGCTCTGCTCTCTGCTTGAGTACAGAAGCCCAGTACACAGAGTTAAAACACTCTCACCTTCTGTCTCTGTGCAGATATTCCGGAAAGCTCTGCTGCAGATAGAAAGAAGACAAAAAACCTTTGAGGTACCACTCACATTTAACACCACTGATACCAGTCCCAGAGACAGACTGTTGAGCCTGGGCTCAATCTCAGAAATTAGTGCTGGAGAGCCCCGTATGTCACTCTACAGGGTCACTCTCACCAACATTTTTTGGTCACCGAGTCACCCTCATTGTTTAACTGGTCCTTAGTACTTTCACTGTCAGGAAGAGGTGTGGCACAAGTCCAAAAAGGGACCCTGCTATGTCACATACAAAGGTGGTAAATGACAAATCTTTGGTGATGTCCATTCTTAGAGAAGCAGAGATGAGCATTCAAGCCTGGCTGGCAAGGGCTGTTAATGACTGGCTCAACCCTAATATGTCCTTTCAGGATACTGAAGAACAGTCCAAAAGCTTGAAATTAATCTCCCTTTTCCAAATTGTAGTTTGCTGCCCGGATCCCTATCTGTCACAGTCTGTACACTGTGGGAGGTGAGGAGCAGCTGGGTGATGAGGGATGGCCATCTGCAGGGTGGAGGTAGGGAAATGACGGCAGTGCAGAAGTTCAGAGGTTTTAAGGCAACAGGAGTCACTAGGGATAATGGTGAACGATTGGTGCAACACCAACCAACAGTTCTATCAGGAGATGCTGACACTGAGCCTGTGAGTTAGCCCCTTTCATCTAGAACTCAATGAGAAGTGGAAATAATGCCACACATGTTAGTGTGACACTGGTAAGAGACACCCTGACATACTGACAGCTTTCACTTCTCAGTCCAAAATTTAGTGGTATAAATGCCTTCTTCACAAGATAGCACAGTTCTCTGGAAAAGGAAACACCAGTTTTTCTGGTAGAAGATGGGAGGTTTGGGGTCTTGTTTTCACTTGCTGATATTCTAACAGTTACTTTTTTAATACCACTGGTGAGATATTTAATATGTAATGCCATAGAAGAGAATTACATGTTTTGGCTAATTACTTAGTCCTGTGATCACTGGTCTTTAAATTCTATCTTTCAAAGTCTTCCTTCTACAGTGGCTTAATGCAGCTAAGTAGATATGTGGCAGATATTTATAAGAAGCATGAAAGTGAATAAAATAGGAGAAGCCAGATAAATTAGCAGTCTAGTGATGTTTGCATCAGCTCTTCAAGAGGGTTATGCAATGTGAGGAGTTTACTGTCTGCCAGTTTATTTTTAGTTCGTCTCTCCCACACTATTCACTCTTAACCATGATTTGCCTTTACTGTGGCTAGGTTTATAAGCATGCTAGGCAAAGATTCGTATCAAAGAGTACATCTTCCACATACACAAAAAGTACCACTTTTCCACTTCTGGTAAGAGAAAACATTTTAGAAAACACAAAAATATTCAAGCTCTTGTTAAAACTGTATTTCCCTGTATACTAGTACTGTATTTCTACTCTTCCAAGGACAGAACTGCAAATTCAAAAGCATTTGTATCATTGTCTTCCTAAAATAATCAGATGTGAAGATCAGAAGTTTTAGGAATAGACTATTAATTGTATTGCTTTAGGCTTTTCTAGGAGGCAAGGATTGTGAGATAAGAACCTAAATATAAGAGAATCTGTTTTCCAGGACAATTCCAAATCCAATTTATAAGCTGTTAAACATGCAAAGGGCAGACTGGAAAAAGTCTCTGAAGAATGTAATGGTCTAGGCCCCAAAGCTATTGGCTTTCATTCTTAGTTGGAGCTTTGAAGAGAAGATAGTTTCACAGTTGATACACATAGATTGTTGTTTACAGCCCAGCAAAGCACACACAGCATTGCGATGGAGATCAAACACATTTCATAGGTTGTATAAGCATTACAGGTGCCAATTTTGCTCCTAGTAGTTGCACTCTGTAAGCCATCGTGGGACAAAATGCTCTGGCAGTTGATGTAATCTAGCCTTTCATTTCTAAGAACATCGTCACAGCCATTTATAAAGAATTTCACCCTACATCCTTGACATAAATGTCAAGTCCCCTGCAGTATTGTGTACTGTTCCTGGAGAAATGATCCATTAAAACCATCCATATGGAAAAGTAAAGTTTCACGATAATCTAGAAAGAAATTATATCCTCACAGGGTAACAGGGAAAATTGGCTGGTTTGCAAAGACCATATTGACATGCAGTAAAGTTAGACTCTTCTTACTGCGCCCAGTGTGTCTTAGTTCTTTAAGCATATCTCATCTGCAAAGGGGCATAGGGTCTTCATTTAGTTTTCTGCTTTAAACCCTTAATTACAACAAAGTAGGGCTGTGCATTTGGACAAAAAGAAAATGTGTAGATCGCACCAATGATGAGGAATACAGTCGAACAAAATGGTATGAGAATGAAAAAAAAAAATAATTTAGAAGACACTAATCCTATAGCTGATCCTCAGGTTGCATGGGGGCAGAGAGGAGAAGATCTGTTTCCTTCCTTGAGATACACAGAGCAAATTTCACAGTGCATTGGGCAGGTGGGTCCTTTTGCAGACATCCTTCTACTGTGAGTAGTGCCAAATGCCTAACAGTCATGGCAGACATTTCAGGTATTAGGGCTCTGGGGCAAAGGTACAGCAAATGTCTGTCTTGGTCTTTTTCCTTCCTGACAGAAAATGCATGTATTCCCTAAGTCTCCTTCTTAGGGGAACCAGGTATTCCACTCGTAAGGGTTGTTCCTCTTTTGAGAAAGGGGAAGCAGCAGACCTTGGCAGAGGTCCCCACTTTTCTGCCCTCTCCCTTGCTCTGTGCCAGTTCCCCTTTGGACTGTTGCCTTTGCTACCCAGGTATGCCAGGCCCTTGGCCCTGGGGCTAGAGGAGTGTTATTCAACCAGATGTTTTCCAGATGTAATAGCAATTTGTGCTACGCCACAGAACTACAATCAAAATTTCTTATTCGCATGGAACAAATGTCCCCTGAGATTTCTCTATTTTGAGTATTGCAGAGTGTATTTTTTCCTTTAATATCCTTGTGATACCCTGATTTTCTTTAATATCCAGGTGGTTTGCACATATATGTGATCTCCTACTGCGGCTGTCTTGCTGACCTACATCTCTTAATGAAATCCCGTGCCATCTTCATCCTGCTCATTTGCTCCCGTTATTCATGTCTCATATTTTCTGGTCAGTTATATTTTTGCCTCATATTTAAAGTGCATGTTTTCTTGGGCAGGGACTGTGTTTTTGGGCTCTGTTTGTCCAGCACCTGGCAGACTGAAGTCCTGGTTTTAGGAGGCTTTGTAAATGCTGAAGCAATGCAAAGAAGAATACCCAGAAGTGTCGTAAGCTGCGAGTTACTTATGCCTATAGTTCACCATGATGTCTAGTTATCATAAAACGAATTCATCCAAAGCACTTTCGGTACCCCCTATCCCCGACTTTCATACAGCAAAGAAACCGGCTGAACTCAAAACACTTAACCAAAACACAAAACCCATTGTTTACTGCACTAGAGAGATTGTATGAATATCCTGATAGATTAAAAATGTGTCTAAAATTCACAGACTTTTCATAGTGTTATATCATAGATTTATAATCTCCCCTAAGGAAACTAAATTAATTTTCAGGGATACTTTTTTTTTTTTTTTTTTTAACCGAGTGAGACAGGGATAATAAATAACACCTTCTAGCACCTCTGGAGATAATTGGCTGGAAAAATATATGTTGATAATTATTAACCAACTTGAGGTCACTCATCTGAACATTAGCACCACTGAGGCATGCTTCTGAGTAACAAGAACATGCCCTTCAGACAAATATTAATTACATGCAGAAGTTAAAAGAGGAGACGCTGAACTCACCACACACAATACCTTTTGGAGGACTAGAAGTGTCAGTGTTTTAACAGTAGAGATGAGTTTACAATTTAGCAGCTTGTCCAAGTCTTTGCATGCATATTCTATAACCAAAGGATTTGTTTGAGAGAAGTTTTAGGGAAAGGAAGGCTATTTAAGTTGCTCAGCTTCAAACAACAACAAAAAGAAAACATGGAAATGGTTTCTTACAAATAAAGTATCTCACCAACCTGCACTTTCAGTTCTACCAGACTTGAGTTCCAGATGGAGAGGACTCCCTCTTCCTTCTTAGACTGGCCTGGAGGATACTAGCATACACTGCTGCAGCTCCTGCTGAATTCAGCAAGAGGTTTGCCATTGGCTGTAACAAGAATTGGTAGTGCTTTCTGTCAGCGTGCTCCTAAAAGGGAGGTAATTACTGCATGATGAGGTGCCTACCAAACAAGATATGGTAGCTTCTTGGAATGGCCTTAAAGGCAGTTGCGATCCATATTTAGCCTTATGAATTTCTTACAGGCAAGACACACCCAGTGGCTGCTGCTCCTTACACATCCTGCTTAGTCTGTTCAGAGGCTGACTGAGGTCACGCAGAAACATTTTCAGTTGCTTTGCACGCTCTGTGCAAAGGGACTGTGCTCAAAGGAAACCAACAGTGGTTCTTGCCTCAGGAACAATGGAAATGGTCTCTTCTTTTAAGCTCACCCTGTTTTCAACAATTTAAAAACAGCACTCTCGCTCATCCTGGGAGGACATGGTTTCTGAAGCTCTTTTCCCTGTTGTTTTCTGACTTTAAAAGGATTCTAACTCAGAGCCCTCAGCCAAGACAGTGAAAAATAACAATATGGTCAGAAATTATGACAAGCAAGTTTCTAGATTTAAGAATATTTATTTTGTGATTCTGTTTAGTAGTGGAAGATTAGCACGGCCCCAGATTCAAAATAGAAGTCTCTCTCATCCACCAGAAAATAACCTCAGGTACTCACATTGACCTTCCCCATCTTCTTGCCCTGGCACCCTCTGTATGCTCAGTTGTGGCTCTCTGTCTGTGTCATTTTCCTTTGGAAACTGGTTTTGTTTAGGTTCCTGCTTTGTTCTTCAATTTTAATTGAAGCTAAATTACCTAAGACAACTTACAGGACGTGGAGTAGAGGTGCTGTGTGGCATTCTCCAGTCTTGGTCTCCCAATTATTCAGATTTAGTATCTGCACAAAGTACACAGCAGCTGTCTTTGGGTTGTGTACTTCCTCTGTTTTATTATGATTAAAGGAGCTTGGGAGAGGAACAAGGGCTGGCTTACTCTGTTAAGTGAGGATGCATTCAGAAAACCCCACATAGTGTATGCAGATCCCCCCTAGGTCCTACTGCAACAGTATAATTTGTCCTTGTCCATATTGCTCTGCTCCACAGGCTATAGAAGAGACATATAGCTCTGTCATTCTGGCCACATTGTTTAAAACTGGTGTATTCATCCTCAGACTACGTGATCTAGTGGCCAGATGCATGTGGAAGACACATTTCCTTGACACAATGATCTGTCAGAAGTTGCCCTCAGATGTTTTTCTTCTGCAAGTAAATGTGACCTAGGTCTCAGCTTCACATCTTCCAAATATGTGTTCACGAGGGTATTAGAAGACCAAAGGGCAGTTTCTGAGAGTCATCCCTCCTTCTAATATACCCATCCCTCAGAAGCTTGTAAATCACTGCGCTTCTGAGAAAGATACTTATCCTTTTAATTTTTTTTTTTTTTTTAATTGCAACTACTTTTTGTATTGCATTAAAAACTCTTTTGTTTTCAGAAACTTTCTTTTGAATTATGAAGCAGATTGCAGGCCAGCATAAAATCATCCCCAAAAGAAAAAGGCAACATAATGGAACACAAATTAAAATACGAATTTAATCACAAAGCAGCAGGAATGGTCTGGAACACAGTATGCATATCACTTTAAAAAATATAAAGTAGAGAAGTGAGTCCTAACACCCACACTTTAGAAACTGGAATGCATTCTAATACCTTCCAGATGTGGATTTCATTAGGACTAAAGTTAGATGGGTTACAACCTGCACTTAAAAAGCTTTTCTTTGCCGCAGACTGAAGAGAGTGAAGATTTGCTGAAGCATAGAGAAAGGAAGGAGCCAAACATTCCTGCCAAACACTTACCTAATGAATATATGTATTTTACTGGCAACCACGAAGAGGGGAGTGGTTCCTATTATAGCTGGTTTCTTTATTTCTTACTGAGGTTGGTAGAACTTCTCACAGGAAGGCTGTAACACAGAAGGTGGCCGATTACAATCTCCTATTTCTACATGGAGCCAACTGCTGTTTACAAGCAAGCACGCCCTGGAGCACTGAGGCGTAAATACCTACCAAAGAGCCTATAGTCAGCTGAATAAATTGTGGGTTTTCATAGTGTTTTTTTCATGGGGTTACCATTTCTTTGCTTAGCATAGAGGATGTGCGGAATCAGACACCACACTTTCTCTGTGCAGAGCAAGGGGCATTTTTTGAAGGTAAGTTTGAATAAGTGGGTCAGAAATCATTAAAGATGATCCTGAAAAGAAACTTACACGTTTCCACCAAAACTTCAATCCCCAGCAGATGCACTGAATTTTGGTGTGGTAGAAGAAACTTTCTGAATAACTACTGGCTGCTCTAGAAGGGTACCCTGTGTTCAGCGTGCTCAGTACAGCATGCCAGTAGTGTTGCTGAGCAGAAAAAATGGTTGTTACTATTAATCTTGGACATATTCTGAATGAAATCCTTACCTCCTTACTAACAAGTAAGATGCTAGTTGATTTTAAGGTGGCAAATAATTTTCCTGCAATATGTGCCCCCAATGTAAGTGCTTTTTAAGATATTTGTCACTATGAAAGATCTGATGATATTGCAAGCAAGTAGACATTAAGAGGCATTTGGTTTTCTTCCCCATGCATTACCAAAGGATCAGATTGCATATCTCAGATAAACTTCGGAAAATTTCAGCAATCATCCTGCATACAAAGTAATTTCAGACTCTTGTACGCGGCAGAGCATATCACAGAATCACAGAATGTTAGAGATTGGAAGGGACCTCGAAAGATCATCTAGTCCAATCCCCCTGCCGAAGCAGGAACACCTAGAGCAGATCGCACAGGAACGCGTCCAGGTGGGTTTTGAATGTCTCCAGAGAAGGAGACTCCACAACCTCTCTGGGCAGCCTGTTCCAGTGCTCTGTCACCCTCACTGCGAAGAAATTTCTCCGCATATTTAAGTGGAACCTCCTAAGTTCCAGCTTGCACGCATTGCCCCTTGTCCTGTCACTGGATGTCACAGTGAAGAGCCTGGCTCCATCCTCCTGACACCCACCCTTTACATATTTATAAACATTAATGAGGTCACCCCTCAGTCTCCTCTTCTCTAAGCTGAAGAGACCCAGCTCCCTCAGCCTTTCCTCATAAGGGAGATGCTCCACTCCCTTCATCATCTTGGTGGCTCTGCGCTGGACCCTCTCCAGCAGTTCCCTGTCCTTCTTGAACTGAGGGGCCCAGAACTGGACACAATACTCCAGATGCGGTCTCACCAGGGCAGAGTAGAGGGGGAGGAGAACCTCTCTCGACCTACTAACCACACCCCTTCTAATACACCCCAGGGTGCCATTGGCCTTCTTGGCCACCAGGGCACAGTGCTGGCTCATGGGCATCCTGCTGTCCACCAGGACCCCCAGGTCCCTTTCCCCTACGCTGCTCTCCAACAGGTCAGAACCCAACTTATACTGCTTCCTGGGGTTATTCCTGCCCAGATGCAAGACTCTACACTTTAGTTAGGTACATCAGTTTTTTAGGAACTGTATCCGTTTGCATCAGCTGAGGATGTCTGCCTGTAAGTAACCAAAATACTGCGGATCCCTGTGACTCAGGAAAGAATTTCACAGATGAGTTACTAAACAAGCTGGCATCAGTGGTAGAACATCTGGCAGAGGTCATTGGTCAAAGGCTGGTGGAACAGAAATACTGCATCTTGACTCTGGGCATCTTTTGGAACTGTAATTCTCAGGATAGTTCCAACTAACATGAACCAGCTTCTTCTGGCACTGCAGAATGAAAAAATAAAATTGAGAAAGAACAGAATGTCTTGGAGTCAGATAAGAAAATTTGCAGTGAGATTCCTATTCTGTTCCTGTCTGGAGCTGATGAGACCTTGGCATCCACTTTTCTCCCAGTGCCTCTTGTAAGACTGGTAGCATAAAGAACAGCAATGAAAAGACAAAGGAGAGAGTCTGCAAAGAGTGGCAGAAGGAAAGAGAGACAAGAGGGACAGCCATCCTGTGTAGCCAAGTCACATGATTTCAGTTTACCTGGAAAATCAGTGGAAAGGTGGGAAAACAGATTTCCTGGGTGCCAAAAGGCTGAATCTTGTGGCTTTTGTGATAACTAATGAGATGATTGCTAATCTCTTTTTGTAACTACATGTCCTTACAAGACAAATCTGTTCATGCTGAAATGAGGGATGAATAACTCAGAAAGAACCAACAAACTTTTAAAAGGCAAAGATGGCTGGAAGCAGCAGATGGGAGGGTAAAACAAAGTGATATTCTGAATGTAAGAAGGAAAAGAGGGAAGGGAAAATGTCCTCTGCACCTCCCCTGGTAAAATTCAGAGATCAACAAGGAAATAATTGAAAATCATCAGCCTGGAGAAAGATGTAGATAACAGTGTAAGCTCAAGGAGAAGCATATACCAGCATGCAACAGTCCCAGCAGGAATGCCTGTGCAAAACTGCACAGCGGCACGATGACTCCATTTATCACAGTTTAATTTATTGGCTGCTGACAATGTATTCTATTCAGAACAAATATAGTGCAGTCTCTGTCCCCACAAGTATGCAATTTAGCTAGAAAAAAAGAGTAATTAAGGTCTCGCAGTCTGCCCTCAGTGTATTTTAATGCAGAGGTGTTGCAGAGTCACTCTCTTGCATTCATTGATTTTATTAGCTATTGCACAGGAGACAGAAATTACTTATTAACAGATTTGACCTCTTTGTTTGCTATCTTTTTCGTTTCTCACCTTCCTGCCCAGAGGGACGTCCTTAGGCACGCTAAGCTCTTTCTCAAAAGTAGGCCACTACTGAGACATGGTAAGGAGAGGAGAACCAGGAAATCAGTGGAGGCCACGAGCCCATCAGTTTTGCACTGTAAGGACAATCCTCCTCATTGCAGTGCAGTGTTGCAGCCAAAAAGTTTGCAACTCCCATTTTCGTATTGAAAGTATGCTCAGTGCATATGTGATATTATAAAACATGCTGTGATACCCAAAATACAGCAACACAGCATGGAGAGGAAGACTAACTGCTTTTCAGAATCTACGTGTATTCATAAAATTTTAATGGCTATGGGAGGGATTGTTTCAGACGTGTATCATCCAGAGGGAGTTGAAGTATAACCCATGAAAGACTTTATCTTCATTTAAGGCAGGGTAAAAAGCATAGCACACATCATAGTTTGTCTTGTTGCCTCTTGGTAAAGCTTGTCTTCACAAAATCTGGTTTCATGTGGTGTGCAGCACCTATCGTTAAATCATTGCGGTTGAAAATTGAGCACATTAATTGCACTTATTGCTCTGAAATCTAGATGAAGTGATCCCATGGCAGGAGGATGTGCATGCTTAGAGGTGGAACTATTTTCTATGCATTACCAAGTGGCTGGATTTCTGATGGAGAACACTAGATAGTCATTCAAATGACAGTAATTTTGGTAGTAACAAAGAACCTGAGACATACTAATAAAAGCCCCATTTCGATTTTACAGGTCACATAATGGATGTCATATTCAGTGCTTCTTATGGTGAACAGACTACTTATTAACCATAGTCAATGACTTTATTTCATTTTAAAATTGCCATCTTTTCCAATTATTCTAACTTTTTTGTAGTTTCCTCCTTTTAAATCGGGATAATTTTAGCATGGACTACAAGTTACAAACAACAGAAGTTGCTATAGAAACAGAGAAGGCACTGTAAAATGAAAATGCAGGAGAAAATATATTTCATTATTTATCTGCTGCAGACAGTAAAATAGAATCAATATATATGTGTGTGTGTATTAGTATATTTATGTATATACATATACCTATACGTATGCATGGATATATGACTTTGCTGTATCTGTAAATGTGTCAATGCTCATCTTTATATTTTAACATCTACCTGATTTTTGGCACTTCTGCACAAGAAGGCTGTTATC
This sequence comes from Alectura lathami, assembly GCA_013399715.1. Taxonomy (NCBI): domain Eukaryota; kingdom Metazoa; phylum Chordata; class Aves; order Galliformes; family Megapodiidae; genus Alectura; species Alectura lathami. The sequence goes on from VXAV01010435.1 coordinate 100,429, forward strand.
CCCAACTGCATACAATTACCCTGTAGCTAGGTACCCTGCAAGCATCTCTGCATTCAGTCAGCCAAAGCACTGCAAGTAAAACTGATGCAATATTGCAGCGCAGCTAGAGGCAGGTGCCTTGGATGGGATGGGGGGTGGGAAGCAGTTCAGCAGTCTGATGTCCCACTATGTGACATAGATCACACACCATGTTGGACATTGCTAACAGAGGGGACTCAGCTGGCCCTTTTCCTCCCAACCTGAATAAACCCCTACTGCATAACCATTGTGATTTTTCTTTTACATCCCCTTGTTTGCTGTCTCACTTAAATAAACTCTAACAGCTTTAACCTAAGCACAGGTAATTTCCAGCTACAGGATTTTGATTATTCTTGAACACTGTATCTTAAATGCTGTGCAATCACTGAGTCTTATCTACAGAGGGGCTAATATGGATGAAATATTGTATAATTTTAAGCCACTGGTAATCAATCTCAAAACTTATTGTAACAGCATGGATTACTGAGGTAGAATCACAGGAAAATACTGTGTAGATTACACTTCATGTCCTCATTAGATTGTAAATATAAACATCACAGGTTCCATGGGCAAGGTGCCTGCAAGACTGGACCTGAAACATTTTTCTGGCTTCTACTCTCAGACTACTTATTTAAATTCATTGTTTTTCAGAATGAATGTATAGGCCAGGTTTCCAATCCTTCTGTGTTGAGAACAGGTCAGAAAATCTTCGGTCAGAGGTGGTTTAGTAATAGTTGATCCTGCCCTTGGGTAGAGTTGCTGGAGACAAGAGAATGAACTGGATAGGAATCAGAGATCGTTCCAAACCTACTTTTTTATGTGTTCTGTTACTGTTAGAGTAGTTCAACACTGTCTCAAGGAGCAAGATTTTCTCCCTGCTTCAGAATTCATATGTAATGCTGACAAACCACTTTGGAGCAGATTTCTGAGTACTCAGGTACTCCACATTGGAGAGGGTTGTGTGCAGTGATTGGCAAGAGGATCTTGAAAAAACAACTAGGAGTTTTTTATGCATGATAGCTGTTGCCCAAATAACTTTGTGAAGGTTTGTTTGTTTGTTTGTTTCACAGATTGTCATCCACTGTGAGACCCTGGTTTCCCAGGTGTCTGCCTAGCTGGGGTTTTGAAGTCTGATTTGCAGGAGAGCTGTGTACTCTCAACTCCAACAGAAGCCAGCAGAACCTTCCTGGGATGTCTGGAGCTGTGTGTAAATCCAGTCTCTCCAAAAGCGCTGTGTCCTAATGGTTGTCAGTGTACTCCAGGTGTTGCGCACCTCATCCATGCCCAAGCTCTCTGTCAGAACAAGACTCCTCTGGAAATCAATCTGAATGGGTGGAAAAGAAGAAATCTCTCTGATCTCCAGGGAATTGTCTAGTCGGAATGAAACCATGAGGTGTGGTTCACTGTGGAACAAGCCCACCCCACTATTTAGATGCCAACTAGGGGCCCAAAAGGCAGGCTTTTTACTTTTAATCCCTTTTGCCTCAGTTCATGGTTTACAGAAAGAGGATATTTGGAAGTAGTCTGGGACCACTATGATGTAATAAGAAGTGCAATAGAAATCCTAATAAGGAAATTAAGGATTTTATCTTCCAAGCAGATCTGGAAAAGTGGTCATGTTATAACAGCCTGGGAGAATATATTGAAAGGCAAAGTTAAATTTGAAGAGCTTCTTGTTAAATAAGCAACACCCACCTAAGACATAAATAAGACAGGGGTCCTAGAGAAAAAATAGTAGATGACCCTGCAATTAAAGACTGTATCCTAATGCATGCTTTCTTAGGGACAAATGAAGCACTTGCAAGGCTCCTGAAGCCTGACAATTCCTTCTTTTAGAGTTTACTTTGCTCTGCTGGCCAGTGTGAGGGCAAAATTTTAGTCTGTACCTGCTTATTCATATATGTTTTAGGCTTCCAAGGGGTTCAGCCTTAATTAGTGCTTATAAAAGCAAGTCTGACTTCAGAATTTGAATCAGCAAATGAGTACCTGGACATTACTAACCTATACAAGGAATTTACATGCGTGTTTGGCACATACAGTTTTGAGCAAAGCTATTTTCAGTGATGGTAATATTCAAGAAGTACACTGCTTTTTAATATGCATGCAATTCTCTCTGACTCAAGCTCCTCTATTCTTGAATACTTCCTTGCTAAAGAGAACAGATGGTTTCAGTTTCACCAGCTGAGCTCTCAAGGGTAACTACAAATCTGGGCAACACCACTGACTATTTGGTTGAACTGTAACCTAGAATCATAGAATCACAGAATTGTCTGAGTTGGAAGGGACCTTTGAAGGCCACCTAGTCCAACTCCCCTGCAGTGAACAGGGACATCTATTGCTGGATCAGGTTGCTCAGAGCCCTGTCCCGCCTGNAGGTTGCTCAGAGCCCTGTCCAGCCTGACCTTGAAGGCATCCACCACCTCACTGAGCAACCTGTGCCAGTGCTTCACCACCCTTATTGTAAAAACTTTTTCCTTATATCCAGGTGAAATCTCCCCACTTCCAATTTGAAACCATTTCCCCTTGTCCTATCACAACAGACCCTGCTAAAGAGTCTGTCCCTTCTTTCTTGTAGCCCTCCTTAAGATACTGACATAAAGATATTGCAATGTTTCTCCAAGCCTGCCTGCTTCTTTTACCCTATCTGTCTTTCTTTAATTCCAGGTGGCCTTTGCTGCCACCCTTCTCCAGACCAATCTTTTGTCTCTAACACCAACATATGACAGGTGGTCAGCTAATTTCAATTCAGTTTTAATAGTCAAAGCATGAGAGGAAATGATAGTCAGGAAATTAAAGCCAAATGTGATGAGTCCAGAATTTTTCAATAACATCAGCTATTTGGAGATGCCTGTTCCATTTACAGCCTTTCCATGTGGTGCTCCTTCCTCTGCCAAATTACTCCTTTCTGTCAGAAACTGCTAAGTGAAACTGGAGTGGTCCCACCTTTGGAAGTCTTGTTGCTAACTTAGATGGAGTTATTTTGCAGAAAAATCCCCAGGGGAAGGAAAAGGGAAAGGAAAGGAAAAGGGAAAGGAAAGGAAAGGAAAGGAAAGGAAAGGAAAGGAAAGGAAAGGAAAGGAAAGGAAAGGAAAGGAAAGGAAAGGAAAGGAAAGGAAATTATCAATAAGAGAAAATAATGTGTTGCTTTTCCAAATAAATTCATTTTCAAAAACCCTTTAACACCTAAGAGAGAGATCAAAACCAAGCAAACTTAAGCAGACTTTTAGCACATTACTAACTAGCGATGCTGGAACCTTTCACCTCCCCACTAGAACAGTGACAATAGGGCCAGCAGCATTATCAGCCTACTCTGCTTAAAAGTGCCTCTGACTTTTTTGTCGTAATATCCCAACTGGATTTTTTTCCTATTAAAACTTTATTGACTCACAGCAAACCATTTGCAAATGATAGATTAACCTCATTAATATATAAGGCATTATTAAAAGGCAGAACTTGAAAGAATCACAATGCACCAGATCCATTTCCCAAACAGGAATACAAACAGTGGGTGAAAGTACTGATCAGTGTGCAGCCCAGCATCCTGAGCAAATGCATCCATGTCTTTTGTATGACATGAGCAAACACTAGCTGCTGTATCTGTTTTCTGAACAAATTTCCCAAGAAAATACCTAGGTAGACAGAGGCAAAGAAAGACTCTCAGAGACCAAAGAAAGCACTTGCCATGAGCAATCAGTTCAAAGGAAGGCTGGCTACCAGCCTTTGGTTGAGATGGATGAACTTGGTGTAGGAGAGAGATTGCTGGCTGTTTTGAGAACGTAATCCCATCTGCCTCAGACATTTCAGATTGGTGGCCATGTTCCACTGAGCCACGTGTTATATCAATTTATTTTTACAAGGGAGGCAACTCTTTATGGTATTGTGCCATCTTTCACTTTCGCTCACAGGTTGAGGAGAAGAGTAGCAGGTGACCAAGAACAAGACTAGGAAACATGAAGGAGCAAGAGAGACTGTAGCAGGCTCTAATGACAAGCCATATGAGGGGCTAGCTGCTGTCAAGGGCTACCTGGAAAGCCTGCAGTCTGCGGTTAACTCTTGCAAGAGCAGACAGGGGTGGTAGGAGGAGGTGAAACAGTGGTTTAAGATTTTTATTTTGTGCTCCTGCTGCAACCTGAGTGCTGGTGTAGGACTTAGCTTTCTTTTTGGCTCAAGTGAAGTCTTTGTGAATTCTTCATGACAGGAAACTGATTCAGTACTAATCTCTCCCTCTGTAGAGGTGCTTGCCATTTTCTCAGTCTTTCAGTGCTCCTTGCTGTAAAGCAGTTAGCCTACCAATTGGGTTAGCCACTTGCAAATCATCCTTGGAATGTACATGGCTGCACACCAGCATAGCAATGAGGTGTCTGCTGAATTAACAGTAAAAACCACAAAGAATATGAGAAAGCAGAGGTTTAACTTAGAATTGTTCCTTTAAACTGGAAGTGTGATCCTGAGCAAAACAGCAAAACCAACCAGCCAGACTCTGCATTATTTTCTGTAACATTCTGTAGTTTTAGCCATCCCATTCAGAAAGTCATTTAACTGTAACAATCAAGAGTACCTCCTCCTTTCTGCTGCCCTTTAAATTCCTTTATGAAGTCAAACGTCAGTTCATCTCTTTCAATATAGCATTGCAATAAGAGCTAATAGCCTCTAAATTTGGACCTAGCTATCTGTTTTCCCTGACAGTCTCCTCTCTGTCGGTTTAACTTGTGTTCTGGTTCCCAGCAGTTGTACCTTGCATCTGACTGCATTAAATGTTCACTAGGGGGTTCCTGATTATTTAATCAAACAAACCATATTAGATTGTGCCAATGGTCTGCTCTCATCAATAAATATTGCACCAATTCTGGTACTGTTGGAAAGTTTTGCAATGAAAGACATAATGCTGTCTCTGTCAGAAGCATTAAAGTTGTGTTTAATGGCCACTGTGTGTTTGTTTACTCCTTCCCAGTGGCCAAAAAACGTAACTGAGAAAAGCAGTCCTCCTGCCAGACAGCTTTATTTTCAGGGGAGTTGGGGGTAAGGGTGGGGACCGTGGCATTGAGGATGTTTTGTGGTATAAGAAGTCTAAGAAATCTTGCGCTAAGTCACTGACGCCAATAACAAGGAGTGTTAGACCAAAAATTGATTTCCAAGAACACTGCAGGAAACAATTTCGCTTGCTGATATCTCAGCCTTAACAACCACCATCTGAGATGTGCCACTAACTAATTCTTGAGCCATCTACTATGTGCTCTGCTAATTCCATATAATGCAAGGTTTTTAACCAAAATGTCGTGTGATGCTAAGTCAAATGCCGTGGAGAAATCTAAATGTATTATATCAACACAATTGTCTTTATCAAGCAAAATTTTAATCCTGTGTACAAGAAAAAATGGTGGGTGTATTTGACAAAACCTACCTCGTATGTTGCCTGGCATTAAGTATATTTTTAACTTCTAGTTCTTTGTGAACAGACACCCACACCAACCCTTGCAGTATTTTTGCTAGGACCTATGTCACAATAGTTGTTCCCTAGTTTCCTGAGCCATCCCTTTTGCCCTTCTCAAATATTGGGAATGCTTTTAGTTCTCCAGCCCTCCAGAATTTCCTCATTTTGCCAAGATTTAGTAAACATTGACAGATCATACAACTCCCTAGAAAGTTCCTTTAAATCACATTGAAAAGAACTTACTAGGTGAAATTCCCTTTAAAATGCTGAACATGGTGTGACTGCTCTGCTCCTTCCTTTCTTGCAACTGTCAGGCCACTGCTCTGGGACAATACCAGCTGCGACATGCTTTCTTCACATGCAAGGTTTAGAAAAACAGGCGGTGGTAATGTTGTGGTTTTCTGTACCACATCTTTACAATGCTATCTAATTAAACCTGGTTTTTTACTTAGACTAATTTTCAGTTTTTTTTTTTTTTCTGTATGTTTGTCTGTTTGCTTTTTTTTTTTTTTTTTCNTTATTAAATATTAATACTTAAGTGATTGTTTTCTTTCTATATTGATGAACTTATAAAGTGTATGAATGACCTTTTTTTTCTCTATTTTCCCTCCTATTTCTCACAGATTATTTACATGTTTTATTGCTGCTTTCCTGTCTTCTTGTAACCAGAATGCATTCTGGGTCAAACCAGTCCTTTTTTGTGTCTATACTATGATGACTTCTTGGCAGCATATTGCATTGACTGTTCACACATTATTCTCAGTATTCATTAATGTCTATATGTTTAATTTACATTCTCAGTTGTTTGGGTTAATAACTAGTTTAAGCTAGGGTAAATAGTCTTTTTCAAGTTTCAGAACGACAAGCTAAAATTGCTACTTTAATTTTCATGAAGAAAACATAAGTTCTGCTGGCTGGTACATCCAAATGGCCATTTTTAATGTCAATGTTTAACTACCATTTGTCCATCCTCATTCAAATGATTTCTGTGATTCAGTCTGTGATTCTCAAGCCATCAGGTTTTGAGACACTGTCTGTTGGAGTGAGCTTTCTGAGAATTTTGGTATTTTGTTTCAAGTCCTTTGAGTTAACCAGCAAGTATCTCCCAGTTATTTTGTTTACAAGCTGTTCTTTTGCTGCTTTCAAGCAGGCCAGCTATTAAAACTGTCCGATACGTCCAAAAATCATTTCTCGTTACCTGCCCTCATCATTACATATAAATTTATACAGAAAAATTCCACAGTCTTCAGAGAGCTTGAGTTTTGTTTCTTTACAGTGTCGTGTGGTGGGAGGAGAGGAGGTGCAAAGATCTTCTTTAAACAAGGAATGAGAATATTCGCAAGACCTAGATGTTACGGATGCAGATTTGAGATTAAAACACTGCAAGAGCCAGACAGCTGGGAGAAAGTGAGCAAATTTAGCTGAGTTAACCACAGGCAAGCAGACAGATCTTATTCTTCTTAAGTCATGGCATAGTTTGTAACATATTTGTATACATTATACATCTGGAATTTTCGCATGAAAGTGATAGCTGAGGGAAGCTGACTACTGAAAAATTAATGGATATGCCACAGCTATGCCATTCCTAGGATCTCAGCTATCTTGGGGACACAAAAATAAAACAAAAACAGAAACAGAAACAAAACCAAAACAAAAAAAAAAACCAAACTAACAAAAAAACAAAAGCATAAACAAAAACAAATGATTTGAAGAAAAACTCTTCATAAACTAAGCACATAGGCTTACATACTGAGTGACCTGAGAAAAATGGCTGAGACAAGTAGGCATGAACTGTGGGTTTCTATAGAGGATCTACAGAGCCTTTGGCATCACTGTGTAGAAAAAAGATTCAATTTTCATGAAAACTGTTTTTAGAACATTAGTATAATTGGAAGGGCACTGTTATATCAGTGTTTTATTTTGCATTTTATGCAGTGAAAATAGCAATGTATTTATCTTACCTCCTATAGTAGGAGGTCCGTAAAGTAGGCAGAAATTCTGTGTTGCAAAAACAAAACTCTATAGGAATTAGTAGGATGTAGTTCTGAAGATGAGCATACAAGCAAGCCAATTTTCACTGGCTTTGGTATAACTCCTAGTGGAGTTATCACCTTTCTCAAAGACGAAGGAAACGACGGATTGCTGATATATATTCTAGCTTTTGCACTATACAGCAGTAGGAAGTACATCCTGAGCTTTCAAAAATCCCTGCATGGCACTGAATTGTGTTGTGTAAGGTCTTCCCTGTATTCCATTCTTTTTCTTATTTCTTCCTTCCTCTCTTCACTCAACTAACTTCATCTTGGATGTAAGTAATTTCTTGGTGACACTGAAATATTCCTCAAAACCTAGCTTTCCTTTATTTGTATATGAAATTCTCTGTTTTTCTTTATTTTGTTTACAGGACAGATTTATCTGTTAGAAAACTAAGTGTCATATCTTTCTGAGAGATAAAAGAAAGGAAGAAGAAAAAGATTAAAGACTTTCCTGCCGATGGCAAGCTGACTTAGACGAAGAACCTAGGATTCTGTTTGGTCAGTAAAACCTTAGCAGGCAACAAGAGGGAAAAAGAGCACACACAGTTTCCTACACCACACAGGATTTGTGTGAAAGTTAGGCTGGAAAGATTCATCACAGTGGTGGTTTGCTGATGCTTTTACGCAGAAACACATTGCAGGAAGGCCTGACTGTAAAAAAGAGCATGAAATCTATTCCAGGGAGTGTTTGTAACACCGAATATAGATGTTATAATTACAAAATAACCGATATTGAAACAATGAAAACCATATTCACATTTGGCACAGAATATCAGTAACTGAAATAGGTTCTTGGGAAAGAATAATAACAACTGCAATAATAATAATAATAATCACAGAAATGTATCCAGAACAGAATGAAATTACAGCTTGATGGTGTAGATATGGTGAATTTCCTCATTATTATATTCCTGTATATATTAACACCTTTCCTTATCTGATTGTGTATAGTTTTGGGGATATTATTTTCCTTTCCTTTTTTCTCTTTTCTCTTTCTATTGCTTGTATTCTCTTTGTACTGAGGAAAAGACAGAAGAATCTCTAATCATTCAGACACTAGGGAGTCAATTAAAAGCCAAGTGGACATGCTTTGCTGGTTTTATAACCATGGCTGCTTTCTGGGTCCAGTGTTCATAGCTTGTCACCCTTCACAAACTCTGAGTAGCGTCTGAGGCAGGGGTGCTGAATCTGTTCACCAGCCTCTGGGCCAGGTGTCAGGGAGGAAGATAGCTCCTAACCCTTCCATGGCCTCACGTATCCCTGTGTGCTGGCCAGGTAATTTCAGAGTTGGTATTGCATTTTCAAGAGCGTAAGTGACTTTTAGTGGCCTTGGTGCCTTTGGCTGTCATGCTCCTGGTGGGACTGTGAGACATGCCCTGCCTGCCTGGCCCTGCCCTGCCCGCCTGGCCCTGCCCTGCCCTGCCGAAGCAGGGGAGAACCTGCAGTCCTGGATCCTGACACCAGTGAGCCCCTTGCTTCTGCAGTGCTCTGACACAACTCTGTTAAGGTAGAAGAGTCAACTGCCATTGCACCTTGGTCATGATCTCAGCCTCCATTGCCCCACACATCAGGTTTTCTAGCAAGAGTATCGCTCCTTCTCCTGTGCGCCTACAGCACAGCAGTGGGATTCTTTGCTCTAACCCTCAGATGTCCTATTGATATACCTGAGATCAGCACTGACACTCTAGAGTGATGCTTCCTTTTCCTTGCACTCCATCTCTGCCCATACCCCTCTCTTTTACCTTACTGCTTGTGACAAGTGTCTGGTACTCCTCTGGGGCAGGGACCACATTAACCCCACATCTCTGTAGCAGCTAGCATAACAGAATTCTTGTCCTTGGTGAGGACTGCTTTGAGAGAGTTATACAAATAAAATAGATAGGTATGTTGTACATAAAAGAGAAAAAGTCAGCATACAAGACTTAAACCTACCAGTGCCTGAAAATTTTACCCCTGTGAATCTGCACGCTATAGTACTGGAGATACAGCAACAACCCCAACTGCGCTGCATGCAGAAGTGAACATTTCCTCCTTTGTCCTTCATCTGCCATGCATTGTCCTGCTCTATGTGCAACAAAAGTAGTAGAAATAAGTGGTATAAATTGGCTAGCTGTCAATGTCCCTTGGCATTCCATAGAAGACTGCAGCAAGATGACATTCCCTAATAAGCAAGCATGAAGTGTTATTTGAATAATTCTGAAATGATCATGAAAAATGCTTAGTTGGCCTTTCCCACATCAATACTTGGCAGTATGCAAACATCATTAACATCATTTCCCCTTAAAATTGAACCATTTGTCAGGTTCTTCTTTTAATTGATATATTGTCTGTCTGGAGTAGGAAAAAGGAATTGATTTGCAATTATTTATTTCAGATCTTGGGTAACCTAATATTCTTCCAGTGATTGAATTCTTTGTCTGCATATGTTACAGATAAATGCAAAATGATGCAGAATTGGCAAATGGCAGATTTTGACCATAATGTTCTTGGACAAACCATCATGTACACAGAGAACTCCAGAAATAACAGTTTTCTATGGGCATATCTTGAAATACAGAGTGAAAAGAGTATACATCTGGACTTGTTGATCACATGACAATAGAGTTCTGGCATGGATGAATTAACTGCACACATACCCAGGAGTTCTTTCCCATGTTGCTTTTCTTCAGGTAGTTCTTTTAAAATGATGCCTTTTCTAACAACACATTTAATGAAAGAAATGTTTATGAAATCAAACAAAGTTTTGGCTTCCGAATCTACAGAATTGTAGCTCCTGTGAGCTGTTATGTGGAAAACACTACAATGAACTCATTTACAAGGTAGACCAAGACAAGGAACAAAACTAAGAGACCTTCTCTCTACTACAGGAGACTCTAGAGCATGAAAGGATTGTAGGTCTAGCCCCAGTAGAACATTTGTTGGTCATCCTGTCTCAGTTATCAGATACACTGACAGCATGAGACATACAAGCTTGTTACAGCATGTAAAAACCTCCTAGAAAACATTTTCACTAAGGTCTAAACATGTTGCCATGTTCCCAAGCATTCCAGAGTCTGCAGAAGTGTCCTGAATCAGGACTTACTTGGCCACACCACTCTTGCCAGAGATGGCATGTGGTAACCCATGGTACATCAAGCGGTGTGCAGTAGCAATTACAAGATATTTTGCAAGAATACAACAGTTTTTATGTTTTCCAGGTATTATAGTTGAATATTGTGCCCTTTTATTATTTACTTGAAAATGAATTACCTTTGATGTTTTTGTTTGGTACAAAAATCTTCTCTTAAATTTTCATTACTTTGTACAGAAACACACACAAACATACACACATGCCTACTGCAAAACTTTATTTTGAGGTTCCTACCTACTGAAAATGACTAGATCTACTACTTCGCAGAGGATTTGAAATTTAAAGCAAAGGTGAGTCCAACATTCTTGTCATTAAGGGCATTAGAAAATGAAATACTGTATTCATTCGGATAAGCTTTATCACCTTTGCATACCTTAACATCAGACTTGAAAGTCTCATTTTGAAGGAGAATGACTGAAAACCCAAGCATAGTACCAGAATAGGTCCAGTGATATAATCATCGCATATCTTAGTTTATGTGGAACTTACCAGTATAAGTGCTTTCAGATCATGTTAAAAAATAAGAGAGAGAAACAAAGTAAAACAGGCTGGAAAAGTGGGCCCACAAGAACCTGATGAGATTCAACAAGGCCAGGTGCAAGGTGTTGCACTTGGGTCAGGGCAATCCCAGGTGTGTGTACAGACTGGGAGAAGAACTCCTTGAGAGCAGCCCTGCGGAGAAGGACTTGGGCGTTGTGATCGACGAAAAGCTGGCCATGAGCCGGCAGTGCGCTCTCGCAGCCAGGAAGGCCACTGGCATCCTGGGCTGCATCGAGAGAGGGGTGGCCAGCAGGGAGAGGGAGGTGATCGTCCCCCTCTACTCTGCCCTTGTAAGGCCTCACCTGGAGTACTGTGTCCAGGCCTGGGGCCCCCAGTACAGAGGGGATGTGGAGCTGTTGGAGTGGGTCCAGAGGAGGGCCACCAAAATGATCAGAGGGCTGGAGCACCTCTCCTATGAGGAAAGGTTGAGGGAGTTGGGACTGTTTAGCTTGGAAAAGAGAAGGCTCCGGGGAGACCTCATTGCGGCCTTCCAATACTTGAAAGGAGCTGACAGGCAGGAGGGAGACCGACTTTTTACATGGGTGGAAAATGGCAGGACAAGGGGGAATGGACTAAAACTGAAAGAGGGGAGGTTTAGGTTGGACATCAGGAAGAAATTCTTCCCTGAGAGAGTGGTGAGGCGCTGGCACAGGCTGCCCAGAGAAGCTGTGGCTGCCCCATCCCTGGCTGTGTTCAAGGCCAGGCTGGATGGGTTCCTGGGCAGTTTGATCTAGTGAGCTAGTGGCTGGCAGCCCTGTCCACGGCAGGGGGGTTGGAACTAGATGATCTCTGAGGCCCCTTCCAACCCAAGCCATTCTATGATTCTGTGATTCTATGAAAACCTCTGGCTTTTAATGAATTGATTGCAGATACTCAAATTAATCTCATCAGCATGCAAACAAGCAGAGATTGAGGCTTCAATTATCTAATAGTATATTGGAACTATCTTAAAATGCCACTTTGTCTTTATATCCGTGGCAGTGAAATCTTGGCTGAAGTTGATTTGCATTTAATAGCATGTCTGAAGTTCAAGCACGTTGCGTCTGACAGCAGATGGGAATTTATTAGCCCCACTGAGGTAAGCTATGTTCACAGAGAATTAAAGATTTTACACAGCTAGTTTCACAAGGTTTGGAAGCGGTAGAACAAGAAAATGCAGTTGTATAAAAACTGCTAATGGAGAAAATATAAAGCCCTGATATGAAGTACTGAAGTTCTGCGAGTTTGGTAAAAGTGATGTTCCTCACTAGCATCCAACTGACATTTTCTAAAGCAAGAATCACCTGAATTTCACATATAGCTCCATTTGCAAACACACTTCCACATCCTGCAGTTGCTATGATAATTTTGAAGAACACTAATAGTGCTTTAGTCTTTCAAAATGATCTCAATAATAAGCCTAATAATCATCAGGAAGGAACTAGTTCTGCCATGGCAAAACCTTGAGCATATGATTAAAAGCTTGAAAATCAGAGCAATCATTGCTGCCTTAGTGTGGATGAGAAAGTAGGAGCTGGAGCTATTTACTTCACAATTTGGGGAATACTTATCTGGCAGAGATGAAGGAATTTCAACTTATAGACACAAAACTGCATGAAAGTAGGATTGTCAGACTCAATCTGCATAGTTTTAAGAAAGACAGATCATGCTTGAATAACCTGTTCTCCTTCTATATGAAGATGACCTGATTAGTGGACAAGGGAAAGACTGGATATTGTTAATTTGGACTTTGGCAAAGAATTTGACACTGTTTCTGACAGAATTCTCCCGGAGAAAATATCTGCTTATGGCTTGGATGGATGTACCGTGTACTGGGTAAAAATACTGTCCGGATGGCCAGGCCAAAAGGGTCATAGTGAATAGAGTCAAATCTGTTTGGAGACCAGTCACAAGTGTTGTTCTTTAGGGTACTGCAGACAGTTTTGTTTAACATTTTTGTTAATGATCTTGAAGACGGAATCAAGCGCCCTTTCTGTAAGTTTACAGACAACACCAAGTAGGACAGGATTGTCGATCTGCTTGAGGATAGGACGGTGTTGCAAAGGGATCTGGATAGGCTGGATTGACGAACACTTCCAATAGCACGGCATTCAACAGGGCTAAATGCTTGGTTCTGCACTTCATAACAACCGCATGCAGCAGTTCAGACCAGAGGAAGAGTGGCTGAAAATTTGTGTGTCAGAAAAGGACCTGGGGGTGTTGAATGACAGCCAGCTGAACATGAGTCAGCAGTGTGCCCAGGTGGCCATGAAGGCCAATGTCACCTCGGCATGCATCAGAAACAGGGTGGCCAGCAGGACTAAGGAAGTAATTGTTTCTCTGTGCGTGGCATTGGTGAGACTACACCTCGAGTTCTGTGCTCAGTTTTGGGCCCCTCATTGCAAGAAGGACATTGAGTTGTTGGAATGAGAAGAACAATTAAGCTGATAACAGGACTGGAAAAAGATATAATGAGGAACAACTGAAGGAACTGGGGCTGTTCAGTCTGGAGAAACTCAGGCGGGTGAACAAGGCTTTATAAATTGCTTCTGAAAAATTAGCTCTACATCAAGGACTATAAATGTGGAATCAACAAATTTACATAAATAAGAGCAATTGCTCTGAACAGATTTTGGGTTTGAGTTCCAAACTGCAAAAGTTTCCAACGTATTTTCGTTTTCAATTTATAATTTTAAGCAAGTGAAATAGATATGATTTTTAACTTAAACACAGTAGAAGAAAGATATTTCATTACCTGGAGGAGATGTTCCTACTTTTCACACGATAGTTCCAAGTATTTCACATTTATTTTTGTGATTACATATGAAAAAAATGATATCATATAATTCAAGAACTTTTTTTGTTTGCATATGTTGTAGAGTATTCTTGGCAACGAACAAATTTTTGATATAAAAAAATATCCCAAGTGTAACTGGGTAATTCTAGATACACCCTGCAAGAACACAAAATCTTGATTGGATTTTATCTTTGATTAACTTGATTTTCCCAGACACAATTTAATTTATTTCCCTGTAAAAATTCTCATAAATATGCTGTAGGGGAAATTCCAGGCTTCCCAGGATGATTTTGTAAAATACATGTGCACGTGAAAGTGTGAAGTTGTAGATATATTTTTCAAACTGAGTAATCAATTTTTTTTTTTTTCTCAGATCATTTAGCACTCCTCATGCACCTTATAGTTTTTCCCCTTTCTTTTTATCTCTCTCTGACCCGTCCCTTGCTCATTACATATGAGGATAAATAAAAGCAAGAAGCTTTTTAAAAATAATTACATCTCCATGGTGATTAAAAAAAAACAATGTCTCATTCATGCTCCAGGATTCCTAGGAAAATGTTTTTGACTCTTCTTGTAGAGTGGATTTCAGTCAGGGCTGTTTCTGTATGTGTTTTCCTATCACATATTCTTCAGCTTCGTGGTAGACTGACAGCACAATCAAGACTGACAGTACAGGACTGAAATGTTCTGTTTCCTTGAAAGATGAGAAGACCTGAGGTAGCAGCAGACACAATTTCTCCCCAGCATCTGTCACCTAAGATAGTTTGACCTGAATGGAGAAAACAGGAAGAGGAAAGACTTTGAATATCTCTACCTGTGTTCTCTGTTCTCTATCAGCACTATTAACAAGGGCCTCAGTGCTCCAACGGGACAGGTTTCTTTTTTGTTTTGCTTGTGTTTGTTGATGAGAATCTGCCCATAAAATAACAGACTACACATCCAAAACATAGAGCAAATGTTACAATTTGAGGAATGGGGTGTTAATATAACATGGACTCTCCAGGCTGTTAACAGAAAATTAAATTTAAATTTGGAGTTTTAAAATTTCAAAGCCTTTTGAGTGAGATCTGGGAGCAGAAAGTAACTAAAAGGTACTCCTAATCTAGTCATTTCTGCTCTCATATTTTCCCTGTAATTTCCAGTCAAAGTATAGCACTAACCACCACATCTACATCAGGAAAGACAGAGAATAAGAAGACAGAATTTTACAGTGAGAAACACACAGTAGAGGTGACCAGTCCACTTTAGTTCAGAGAACTCTACCTAATCTGTCATCAGTGAATTGGTTATGACACATCAGAAAAGAGCCGAGACCCCACAATGTTAACACATTAAACGAGCTTGTCCTTTCTTGAGGAAACCTGATTGTTAAAAACCCTCATCTGTTATGCAGTCCACAGATAAGGAGGCCTGTCACACGGTTCTTCATCACTGACTGTCACTTCACTCAATTTACATTTGCATCTCAATCCTGACTTGATATTTTGAAGTTTGCAAGGAGCATGGGCAGAGGTCAAAGAGATACACTATTCAGATACTTGCAAGGTTATTGCATGATAAGAAGAGAGGACTTCTCATTTTGCTAATGATCTTTTATGTTGACCTTTGAATAAAGTTTTGCACATTCTAGGAGTAAAAGTTCAGCTAAAGCTTGTGGACCAAATACATGAGTGAATTGGAAGAATGTATATGAATGCATATGCGTATACATGTGTAACATGCTTTCTGTTTTCTTGAAGGGCATACTTCTGCTACAATCTGAACATCATTGTTAAATTTAGTCTATTTTAAAAAGAATATATTCAGGTTTAGAAACGCTTTCAAATACCCACACTGAAGTTTTAAATCTTCGGTAGTAATTCATATCTGTCTATTCCACTTTGTTTTATCTGCTTGTCAGGATTTAATTTTCATTTTAGCCAAATGAAAAACCAGCCAAGTTTCTGTTATAACAATGAGAATGAATAGGTGAATTGCAAGGGAATAAATGGATGAGTGCACTTATATTCGACCTACCACAATGAAAGCAGAAATTTAATTCAGGGCAAAAATTTCTGAAGTGTGCAGCTGAAGGCTGAGCACCCGAATGCCAACTGCTGGACACAAATGTATGTGGGAGCTACCATTGCATGCTCTGGTGGTGGTACAGAGTCAAAAGAAGGTTGGAGTTCCTGGTGTGGAAGACCACATTCTATAGTTGTGAAAATGAAACCTCAGGTAACTATGTATGGGATAGACTTACAACAATATAAAGTTCAGTCTGAGAACAGAGATAACAAGTATCACAACATAGGCTGTCTGAGATAAGTGGCCAAACCATGAATCAGTAATCCATTAAAGAAACCAAGCACAGAGAGGACTTGCATTAGGTAAACTGACATGGCCTGAATCCTGTAAGTTATGGGCGCTGACGGCTTTGTGAGTGTGAGTTCAAGCAGAATTTCTAGGGCCAAGTGAATACCTGGCATCAGTACAGGGGGATAAGGCTGTCAAGGGCTTTTTAGAAGAGGAATAGTAACTTAATTCAGCTGGTTGACATGTGCAAATACCGCTGTATATCAGGAGATAGTCCACTCGTAACCTAATAATTATGAGCAATTTTTGCAAAGAGTCTACCACATGTGGATTGGTCTTCAAGAGCTCTCAATGTAATGGCAGGATAGGGGCTATCTGGTATGCACAGACAGACAGCATTTACTATTTTCTAACAGTTCTCTCGTTAATGAAGAAAGTGTACTAATAGTAGATTAATTACTTAGGCATACTCTTTAAGCACAGGAAATCTTCCAAAATATGTTCAGCATGATTAATGATTGCTTTTTGAAAAGTTAGTTCAGTGTCACGTTCTAAGCTGTCAGGTGTTTGACTAGTATAGATTTTAGCTGTTCTTGAGCTGCTTGCTCCAACAGGC
>VXAV01010435.1:117319-137667 GCA_013399715.1 Alectura lathami
TTTCTATACTGGTATGCACGGCTGCTGAGGTGCAGAGCAGAATAAATAGATGCACGGTTCTCCTGTTCCCGCTATTCCAGAAATAGGTAATTTCTCCTTTTTATTGAGATTTATTATTTTATCTTGCCAGACTTGAAAAGAAATGAATTTTCTAATATTGTAACAACATTCTGGTGGCAGATCAGGAGTGTATGCTGGACCATTCAGCTGTTGAGCTGAGCAGAGGGAATGGAGATGGTTGCAAGGCGCTGGCTACAGGGTGAGGTTTCTCTGGCGGCACAACTTTTCTCTGTGTGTGCATTGAAAGGAATATGGAAATTTCCCATTCACAATCCAGTTCATCTTCCTTGAAAGCCTACACCGTATTTATTTACTCAAAATGAAACATCCAGACAAATAGATCAAAATTTGTGGTGTTTTCTAATTACAAAGCTAAACCCAGAAAATGTATTAGTCTTCTGCTCTAGTTTACATGAAGTTTACACTGGCATGGTACTATTGCTTTTTGAGTACTGTTCATGATCTACATGGAGTTAGTGAAAAAGCAGATACTTCTACTGTGTCACACAAAAGACCAGTTTCAGTCCTTGATTAAAAATATTACGAGTGTCTTGATTACAGCTGATAGCATTCATCTTTCTCTAAATATGTGTTTTCAACCTCTTCCAGAGCTGTTTCTTGCTAAGTAAGCTTTCTGCTTTGCTGAGTAGAGACTACTTGATATTACAGAAACCTATGGCATTTATAGTTTCACTCCAATTATAAAACTGTATTTACTCCCAAATTTCTCTTCTTCCTTCCCTCTCCTCTCCAGTATACACAGTAATGAGCTGAATGGTCTCTGTTTCTCTTGCACATATGTCGTCAATCAGCATATGCAAAAGATAGTGTATCCTTGGCTCTACTTGACTGAGATCTGCAGTTTCACATTTACATAATTAATATACACATCCATATTAAATCTGTGCAGATGAAGACAAAGTCATGACTGCTTAAATACCAAAGAGGTTGGCAAGCTTCCAATACTGGCAAAAAGCTGTGCTATCATACTATCCTCTGGGAGGGATTGCAACTCTTTAGCCAGTGCCAAGACATGTATAATATGCCTCTACTTTTCAGGGGAGATAGAGAGGTGCAGATTAGTAAGGCTACCCTCAGATACTTCCTGTGCATTCCCACAGTATATTAATTACTGGAATAACCATTTGTTTCACTTTTTTCCTTCTCTCATCTGCCTTTCTCTTTGAACAGAAGCAAAGACTATTGGCTTTGGTTGTGCCACTTGGAGCTGGTATCAAGGCCTTTTTAGAGATCTGTATTGATTTGTGAAGGCATATCCTACAACAGTAGAAATTACAGGGGAAAATAAAGGCGTCAGCGTGCTTTTCCTTTGCTCCTTCAACAGGGACCAGAAGAAGGTGGATTCTGACTGTGCAGGAACTTGCATTACACAGTGATATATTCTCAATAGGTCTGAATACAGAGCTTGGATTCTTCCCTTCTCTTTCTTAACTTTACGTATCTTAACAGAAGAGGCTTTCTCCAGCTTAGTGACCCCAGATACTCTGTATGAGCCAGTAGTTCTCATAGTTCAGTGAAGTGTCCTAAAGTGAGGTGAATTCAGGCCTAAGACAGGAACAAAGCTGGTCAGAAAATAAAAATTCTCTTTTGTGAAAATAAAAGGAGGCCTTGACCTATATATGTATATAGATCATATATATATAAAGAAAAAGCGTGTACATATAGTTATATATACCTATATATGTACAGATATATATGTATCTGTCTGAAGCAAGTATAAGATCTTCTGAGTTTTTTTTTTAATTAGGAGTGGACAAGTGGCTGCCAACGACAGAATAATCAGGTGTGACTGGGGAACACATACAAGCAAGAGGAGAC
Source organism: Alectura lathami (assembly GCA_013399715.1). Taxonomy (NCBI): domain Eukaryota; kingdom Metazoa; phylum Chordata; class Aves; order Galliformes; family Megapodiidae; genus Alectura; species Alectura lathami. Next base: position 119,219 of record VXAV01010435.1, read on the forward strand.
TTTGGTGCCTGCCGTATCTCAGAGGGCATCTGGATCAACAGAAGCAGCTACAAGTAAACACTTCACTAATTTTGTGCCAGATGTGGTCTCCAGAGAAACCCTGTTCACACCAGCAGCCATGAACTCAATAGAAACTAAGTATAATCAATATACAATATATAATATTGTACAATAGTTAATATGCAATACTTTTGAATGGGCTAGGTTCAAGGTTAATAGGCTGAATAAGAATGAAAAAGGCCTACTTTTTCAGTATCTTACATGTGAGTGCTAGAAAGAGACAGGTAATATGCAGAAGAGCATTTGCATAGTTCATATTCCTCTCAGACTTAAAGAGAAATAACTGCTTAGTGACACCACAGCTGGAAAAGTGCCATACGAATGCATCCTAACAACCCTAACTCCCTGAAAAATCTAAAAAAAAAAAAAAAACAGGGGGAGACTGCACTTCTGCAAAACTTCAGCTGTCCTTGCTCCCTGAAACCTAAAGATAACAAGACTCCTCAGGAAGAGATGCTTATCAGCAAAAAACGATTTCCATATTTTAGCTGTAGATTGATCATATTTCCTGTCTTTCACAATATTCTGCTTAAAAGCTTGTCATACGGTCCCCCATATTTTTTTTTTTTTTTTAAACCATTAAGCTTTTCTACTCTTTCTACTGGTCCCCAGAAAGCAACAAATTTTTCACATACTGTAATCACAAATTAGCATTTATCCAGGAAATGCTGTTTTCTGGAGAAAAGCCTGAAGGACCTGTCGTTTAGGATTTGGAACATCAGGATTTGGGAAATTTTCCATTAAACTGTCAAAGACTAGTGAGGGAACTGGTATTGTTCAGTATTCTGTNTCCAGAGAGGAATACTTCAGGAAGAGCAGAGAACTAAGTTAGAACAATGATGTGGCCTTTAACAATTCTTCCAGGGGACCTGCTGTGCTACAAATCTATTCTGTAGGGAGGATGAGGCATGGGATGAAAGAGAGTGAGATCTAATATTGTTTGAAGCATTTTTCCATGATTTTATGTCACTGTCACTACATAAGGGGCTAGCTATTGTATCTCACAAATATGCTGTCAAGTAGTGAAAATAACGATGATTAACTATCCACTTCAGAAAAATGATTTGCTCTTTCTTCTTTCCAGAGACAGTCTAAATTACTTTTTTTTTTCCAAAAAAAAAGGGAAATCATGCAACCTCCCACCCCCAAAAAACAACAACAAAACAACATCTGAAGAATCTCTGAAGAACTCATCTATCTTCTGAATTAATAATCTAGTTATGATGAGGAGGCGACATTAAATTATTCATTTAATTCAGGACTAAAACTGCCATGGACTAAAGTCTTCTCACAGAAGTTCACTAGATGTATACATTTCCATCAGCTCAGACCAAGAAACTCAGTACAAAATGGTGGAACATACCCACCAGAAAACACATTGTTAGTAGAATAACCATGTCCAGGCTGGGACAACAGCTATTCTCTATTATTACAATAATGGAAATAATAACAAGGAATGGAGTGATCTAAGATTCTTACTTTAAGGTAGGCTAGGTATAAAACTTTCATTTTAACTCTATTTATTTCCTCCTTAAATGATACAATTGTATTTTTAAGAGATGCACACAGGAACGGAATAATTTCAGCGATCTGGAGTCAGTCAGAAACAGCGTTATTTTGTCTCCTAAAGGCAACATCTGAGCTGGCATCAGAATTGTCTTTTTCACCCTAGAGGAAGAAACTCTTTGGAAGGATTTGGTGGTGTCTGCAGGGAAAATGATACCGGGAGGTAGGACAGGATCTCTGTGGTGCTGCTCAGAGCAGATGAACAGAATTCTGCTCCCCCGGATGGTAAGACAGAAGAGCCAGGAAGATGCTGTTCCCTGTTTTCTGGCAGTCTTAAAACCACAGACCTCTTTCTTAGATTACAGCACCAATATTTTACATATATTTCTCAATACTTGTATTTCATTCACAGTGACAAAGAAAACTGTACTTGGAAGTCTGATTTTAGGTATATTTCTTAATCCATTAGGATATGTTACAAAGATCTCAGTATATATACGATCTAAAACTCACAGGAAATAATAGTTTCATAACATTCTCTCAGATCAAGTATGCTGAAATCTCTGGCTTTCTGCAATCCGGTTCCTTCTGTTCAACTGTTGTCTAATGGTGATAATGACACATGAGAAGGTAAAAGGGCTACTTGATCAATAATAGAATCCATTCTCCTCAGAATCAACCAGAAGTAAAACTGCTCTAACTGAGGCACCAGGGCAATTGGATAAATGCACCCCAACTCTCTGACAATTAGCAACATGTATTAAAATTTAATTTCCACTTGGCTGGGAGCCTGGGCCATGATCTGACAAGCTCAGTAGGGATGTATCTAGTCAGGAGCTAGGTAAAAAACACTGAAGAAGATCAATGAAGGAGCATAGGAAAAGTTAAAAACAAGCCAATGCCTACAGCTTAACTCAATACTAAATATTTAGTAGCTGAGCTAATGAGATACAACCCTATGCTGAGTGTCTGCCATGCAATGGGAGATATTTAGCAGATACTAGTTATAATTCTACTTCATTATTCAGATTGTAAGGTCTTTAGGGCAGAGAAAGCACCTATCTGTATTCTCAGAAGTAGTATGTATATTTATGGTGATATCTAGGTGCCTCAATGTAATGATACTGCCACATCGTATTTCTATTGAGCCTTTAACTTGGTTGAGGATCAGGTCACCCGCATACACAAGGTCCCAAAATGCAGCTCTACCATGACCTCTCCAGGCTGAAGGATGCAGTTTCTTTCATCTGTACCTTCTCACCAACACATAGATTAAAATGAAGTGACATTGACAAGTGACTTTGCTCTGAAAAATGACATTACAGAAGTGGCTACTTGGGGTTTGACATTAGTTCTACCTCGGTGAATTTCCTTTCAGATTGCTCAGTGCATAGCCAAGAAAAAAGGGTTGTAACTCTGTGACATTCCTGGTAACTTATCTGCAATTCTGAAGACACTCTTTGGCATTTTCTACTCCAGACATATGGCACCATCACCCATAGAAATCAAATTAAAGACATGGGAAAAATAAGGCTAGTACAGAAACAGACCTGAAGTTAAGGGAAGAGTTTGTTCGACTCATGCAGTGGAAGTGGACAAGGTATTCACACAGGCTAACATTAGGCATCTAATTCGAGTGTCTCGGTTAGAAGTCAGAGACCTTTAAAGGATTCTAATTACAGCATGCAAGGTAGGAGTCCACCATTGGAAATCTGTCCAAGCAGCATTGAGTAAAAGGATCATTTTTTTCACGATCAGTGTTATACGAGATGCAACAATTGCGCGTCAGCCACTAGGACACCAGCCGCTAGCTTACTGAGACAGTTCAGAGTGGGAGTGCACAGGTAAAGAAGACCTCAGTCTGCCTGTGGACCATACTGTCTTGTTAACTAGTGCTCTGCTCTGTAGTACTTACATGGAGAGGCGGTGACTTTCCCTATTTTGGATATTAAGGAGCAAGGAATGAACTTTGCTTCACAGTTTCACCTTATAGTCACCCCAGTTAAACCACTGCAACGTCAGGAAATGTAATATTAGAAATCAGTATAAATCATCATGCTCAGCGATTTTCAGTTCATAGAAAGTCTGGAATGTGAAAGTTCAGCAGTCCACAGAAAATAAGTACAAATCAGGACATTCTCAGTGGATTTATGATCAGTGTAGAAACACTCCTCCGGACAGTGTTTTAGAGTTCAATACATAAAAGTAAATAAATATTGGAAAGCAATGTCTCAGCAGAGTGGAAAAAAACTGAGCAAGAACAGTTCTGCCTGTGCCTTTCATTGGTAATAAAGTTACTGCAGAAAAAGTGGGATTTATGTCTGAGGACTGTATTTTGCAAAATAGCATTTACTCTATCGCAAAGCTTCATAGGTTTCTTTTTATCTCTTTAAGGACTTAATTATTCCTAGGTGAAACAAGAGCTCTAGAAAAAATTATGAGGGTTTCAACTTCTGCGACAACTCATTTTTAGTGTTGTTTCCTTCTTGTTGCCACCGATGAAGTACCCTTTGCTTCATATAATGATGTCTGGCTTCTTTTGAGAGACTCCCAACTCAGCAAAACAAAAACTGGTAAAGTATGTCCAAACAGATAGATGCAATACTTCCCCTTGTCCCTAGGCTTGTTCAGAATACCCAGAGAGCTGAGAAAATAATATCTCCAGTTGCTTCTTCCAATCCATTCAGAATGGTGCCATCAGACTTAGCTCTGTGGCATGGTGTGAAAGCATATTGCTGCTTCTCATCCTCTGCCGCACCACACAGTCAGCTTTAACTGCCTGTCCTCAAATATCAAGCTCTATATCTGGGCTGCTAAAGCATCTTTCTCATGAGGGCACCCCTTAACAGGATTAAACAACTATATTAAATCCAAATTGAATTGTAGACTCATTGTACTTGTATTTGATTCTATTACAGATTGTATTTGTTTCATTTCATTATTTACTGCCAGAAAATGAACAAGACCCTTTTAAGAGCAGGCATTAGACTTAGGGAGCTGAGGCAAAATCAGCCTAAACAGAAAGCCAACGAAACTCCAGTCTCCAGAGACAATGACATGTATATGAACAACCACATCTATGAGAAACCAAGAAATCATTTTAATATACTTGTGTATGAATTACAAGTCAAGAGACAAAATTGATGATAGTTTGAAACAGTGCACTCTAAAAAAAATCTAGATAAATTCATATTGTGAAAAATTTGGATTATATTTTAATTTGGTAAAATCAATATCTGCTTCATATTTCTGGAAGAAGTATGCGAAGACTAATGAAACTGACACAATATATTTTCTCTAATGTTATTGAGGTGTGAATTATGAAGAAGAATGTTGAAAATGTCTATAACTCACCCATACATATATGCATTCTTTCATCTGCTTTTATTGACTCATTTATTTCAGAAATCAATACAACAAACAAACAAATATTTTCAACATTCTTCCTGCTTTCCCCATCAGTGTCTAAAAACAGCATGTATCAAAACCTCAAGAAATGTTGTAATGCTTAAGCTGCAAAAAGTAATACATGTTCAACTTAGAAGCAACATACCAGATGGTTTCAAATACGCAATATTTACGATAGAATGAAGACTAAGAGGAATGCTAACTTGACCCAATGCTGTCTGAAGTCAAAACTCTGCTGGTTTTACAAGGACATTTGATCAAGGTCTAGCTTCAAATGCATGATTTTACCTAAGATATTTCACCTGCAGCTACTAACAAGAAACTGATGCATCACAGTAAACCAAGAAACAGTCTAGGCTAGGAACAGGAGTGTGCTGGTTGGTAATATCTGACGCTTAGAAAGAAAAAGAGAGGAGCAAATATCCAGTGCACTGATATGCTTCACTGATAGTTTCAGAATGGCAACTTCTTGTCTCCAGGACAGGAAAAATCCCCTGAAATCACAAGAGATAGGAAATTGATGGAATGTTACAAATAAAAATAAAACTATTGCTCCATTTTGCCATGATTTCACATTTGGTCTGGAAGTCTCACAGACTATGCTGGCTCACGGAGGCTGCCACAGCTTATTTTTTGACTATTGTGAAGAAAATTGACCAGTCTGCATTAACAAAATGAATTCTAAAACTCCATTTTGTTTCTATTTTACCTGAAAGAGATTACCATCTTTCTTTCTGTTCCTAGGGTCTTTCTGTCCTCATCCAGGTCTGCCAGTTTGACTCCCTTATGCCTGCCTTTGACTGAAGAAGCTGCCTTTTCACAAGTTAACTTCTCCTGACAGCCTGAAATTGGGGTGCAGTGAGAGTATTTGTGTGTGTGGATGTGGGTTTCTGCTATGTATTGCCATGAGGAATGAAATTAAAGGCTTTTTCCTTGGCTAGTTTCTCTGGTTTCTTGCTTTGGTGTTCCCCATCTCATTGTCTTGGTATCCTCTACCATATGAGGGTAGCCTCATGTCCCTGTAGCTCAGAAACAGGGGACCTGTGACCTGTCAGAGAAAATTGTGATGAAAGTGGTGTTACGCTGTCAGGTTTGATTGCAAAAATGTTTGTAAACTGAGCTTCTCAGCATTAATAATCAATGAGGTTATAAAATTCAGATTTGCTGAATTTCACTCACCATGTCAAATTCCTTCCCCTGTGCCCTTCTTGCATCATTGGTATTTGCAATCTTTACCTGAAGAAAACAATATCTTTGACACTAAGGATGAAGGGACCAAGTGTTCATAAGCTATTTCAGGTGGTGCTTTGTACTGTATAAAGCTGCAGCAAGATTTAAGAAAACAGCCAGCAGTCAAAAGAAAGAAGGCACTGAAGTGAATAACTAAAGGGTGTGCTCATTCCAGTAAAGAGCATCTTCATGGCTGATGGAGCAGTAGGTGGGGAATTTAGCAAGATGTCCGTCACTAGGCTAACTGTAAGGATGAGTGTTCTTCTCAGTGCGTATTGATGCCAAAGGAAGGGTCTTATTCCATAAATTCTTGTGTTTCTTGATGACAGAGTCAAACAAAAACTATTTGAAAGAATCCCTCTATGAACGGTTCACTCATATCAGGGCTAGGATGTGTGGAAAAATAAAAGCAGCTGTCCTACCCAAGAAACTTGGCCAAGCATTCAGTATATGAGCAGGGTTGAAGTAATTTTGCCTCACAGCCTTGGGAGAGGCGTCATCCAGAGCCCTTGGGAGAGGCTCTGGACAGCATCTGTTGGGGGCACAGACATATATCTTGTGAGGTCTGCTTTGCCTTACAGGCAGGGACAGACTTGCTGCATATTAGTAAAACCTCTTAGGCTCTTAAAATGAGTGTCTCCCTGCAAACTGGCAGATGGGAGCAGCTCTTGACTTGTGCTACCTGCCCAAATTCACTGGGATACTGTTAAGAGTGTGCTAGCTGGCACAGGCAGGAGTTCTCCACTGCCTGCCCATGCACTTTAGTTTGGCAAGGTGGTGTGTTTCAGTGCCTGGAAGGTTTCCTGAGGCAAAGGCAACCAGAAGCCCCCAAATCTTTCATTGGAGACAGCAGAGGTACCTTATCTGTGGGACACACACGCCTGTGGTTCCCCATTTCCACTAAGTTATGTTCTCTTAGCAAGGACAGTCCTATGGCTGTGAGTCCCTCAGAAGCACTGGTGTGGCTACACTCTTGCTGTCTCCCTCAGTAACACTGCGGGTTCCTGCAGCAAGACAGCCAGGGCTGCAGTACCTGGGGAGTACATGCTGCACGGGAAACAGGTAGAGGATCAAGGGAGCAAGAACAGGGCTGAGGTTGCCGCCCTTTGTGCCACCTTTTCTCTAAGTACTGCTTTTTTCTCTTGGTAATAAGGCTCACACAACTCTGCCCAGCCCTCCACAGACCACCAAGCCCAAAGAATTCCCTGCCATGTTTGCTTTTTGCAGGGCAAGCCATGTAGCTCCTTCATGAGGAAGGGTTCTCAGCCAAATAAAAACCTACATGACTCTGTCCTTGCTGGGTCTGATAACTTGTCAGGTTGACTAGCCAAAAGCCTTGCTACCATGAGGAAATGCTTGTAAGGAAGGAAGAATGAGAAAAAGCCTGAGGGAAAACCCCCTCCGCCAGTCCCTTTTAGAGTACTTTGGAGAGAAAAAAGTATTAAATGTTGTTTTCTATCAACAGCCTTGCAGTATTTTAAAAGGATGTGGGTAAAGTCCACCATAATTTCTGAAAGCTGCCTTAACACATAATAATGATGTAAACTATGTAGTGCTCTGATGGTGGCTTTGTGGATGGCAATTGTTAGCAAACCTTGACAAGAAAGCTGGGAACAGGAAATCTGCAAAGTTGTCCAGGTTTAGATATTTTCCTGTAATGTCATCTTGAGGAACAATGCCTGTTCTCTACACATTTGCATGGAAAGAATAAGAAAACCCTTGGGCCTACTGATCCCCCAAGGCCTCTCTCCTTCCATTTTGGGATTGAGCTTCAGGGCTGTCCACCAGTGCTGCTATCCTGTGTGCTTACTCCCAGCAGCAAAGTTCCTGGGTTACACAGCTGGGATTTTTTCTTTATAGTACTGTTCCTAGATAACTCATTTCTTTGTCTGAAGGAAAAATCTATGAGATGGACAGAACATTGTAAGTTTATGCAGTCCTCATCTTAAAAATAAAATATCCATGGACTAGATGTGGAGAACAATGTGCAACCCATGAGCATCCCCACTACTGCTTCAATGCAGTGTGTCCTCTACTTGTACGTGCTAAGTATGTGGTTGAACCAAGAGCTGAAAATCCATCCATACACAGTCATGTAAGTCAACACTATGAGCTTCAGTCAATGCCTTTTGTATTCACTTTTCAAAATTCTACCTGGGTGAATTGCATGAATTATGGTAAGAATAACAGTAACATTATGAATCTTTGCGTTTCTGCCCTGCAAGTCTTTCTGAAAGGAATCAGGGTTAGAACTCTCTTAGTAGATTTGGGAATCATCCCATGAGCAAAGAGAAACAAGACACTGACCTATATCTGTTGCTCCCACAGCAAAGTGCAGCACTTAAATCTTAAATCACTTTCTCTCATAACCATCACAACTCATAAATCAATAAATGAGTCCTTTATTTCCACAACCTGCTCCATAATGGTATCTCTGCATGTTTTTACTAGTGATGCAACCATGCATCTGTGAAATGCATAGTCATGAACCACGTTTCAAGTCATTTCAAACAATAAGTACATGCATTAAAGTCAAATTCTTCTCCTAGGCAGCTCACAAAGAATGAAATTCATCTCCGGGCAGCGGCTGGCACAGAAACTTTTCCCTTCCCTAATCTTCCAAAAATCTTCAAAACAGTTTTAAAGGCAATTCAGCATTGCACAGACTTTGGATTGGCCTTCTGCTCAGCAGTGAATTTCATCCGTTGTGAATTACATGTGAGAGGACTTTGATTTTTCACCTAAGAAGAGAAAATGACTAAACGAGTAGGATGCATGACTCATTTCAACTAGGCATCCCACTTGCAATCAGCACTTATTGTCTCTGGTGCTTGTAAAGGACAAAGCAGGGTTGTCTTGGTGTCTTGGAAAGAGCTGTAGACATTTGTACATAAAACGTGAAAAGCAGAAGGAAGAAGAAATGAGGGAGGGAGTGTTCTGTGAAATGATTTTTCCAATTGTAATGGCAAGAAGCAGCTCTGTCACTGAAACACAGGTAGCAAAATGGTGTCTGTGTGCATTTTGGCAGAGTAACTGAGCTGCAGATATGAAGGAAGCACCACAAACTTGTGCTGTTTGATGTGTCCATGTGAATGGTGTTATACACCATAAATAAGTAAAGGTTATTTTGCCGTACTGGAACTTGCGAAATATTAATTTTACATGCTATTCTGGGCACCGGTAAAATTGCTTAGAGGTTTGAAATTGAAAAGGTGTTATGAAGGAAAATCTTAAATACTCTAGAGGCTTGGACTTTGAGTTATGAGGAGGGATTAGCCGGTGCTGGCCTCCTTAGCCTGAAAAAGAAATGAGGCAAAATGGCAGAGAGGTGAATGAAATCCTGAGAACAGATTGGAGTCAGTAAGCCGTTTAAGATAGCAAGCTATTTGAAAACAAGATGCTTGGGAGTAAAACTGGGATGGGAAGGGTGGGTGCACAGGCAATTCAGACAAAATTATTTCACAGAAAAGAGTCTGTAATTCGCCTTGGATGGGAAAAGTCAGCTATTGAAGTGTGTGTGCTAGGGAAGGACTAGAGTGCATCCCCACTGTGAAAAGTAACAAGACGTATTTTTGGACAAGGGTAAAATTTAAGGTTGCAGCCACCAATTGGATTTGTTGGGAGGTGCTGAGATCTTAGTTACTTGTAGATTGTGTGGTATTTTCTGGATTTCTGAAGACAAACCTAAGTTTTCGTCTAGCAGTTAATGTTCTGGAGCCCGTAAGTCATTTGCAGCGTGGGTCAGAGCTCATGGTGGTTGGTGGGACTCCTTCCTCAGCTACAACAGGCTTCGGATCAGGCTGCTCTGCTAGAAACTAGTAGAGCTCTGTGGATAATCTTGCTTTTTGATTACCAGTAAGCCTTTTAAGTGAATTACAGCTGTGGGAGAATAGTGCTTCTTTAAGCCTTTTCTCATCCACATGCTGAGTGCCCTTGGAGTTTTCCTTCCTTGCTGATTTGCTCAGGAGTCCCTGATAATCTTAACTCACTCTGCTCACGCTTGTGTAACCACTGTCATGATTTCTAGGCATTGCCATCAAGTTTAACCTTCAGATCTAAAAGAACCATAGACTAGATTTTTCTAACATCTGAAATCAGTGTAAGTAACAGCAATATTTACTTCAGAGCATTGAGCAGCACATAATTTTAAACAAAAGCCTTTTGAGGACTAGCCAGTTCTAAAGATCAACGCTCTGTATTGCCTGTACACACTTGCTGTCGTTATCAAAAAGCTGCATAAAGTCTGTAAGGCAGAAAAGCAAAGTTCCAAAGACTCTGACTTGTACTTCGTAATGTAATGAAACAGTTTCATTAACTTATTTACTACAGGGAATTATAGTATACACAAGCCTAATGTATTACATGCAGGAAAGCGCTGTGGTAAACATATACCCAAGCCAACATGTCACAAGGTGATACCTTGATTTTATTTCTCAGCCTACACGTACAGTGGGAAATAATGCTGTGATTGCAGTCTTCAAAGGCAACAGGTGAATTTAATGTGAACAGTGTCCACTCACTCCCCTTTCTCTAAAGAGTTTGAGGAGAAGAAACATTGGTGCATGTTGATTGTTTTGTCCTTCTCTGATGAAGCAAAGCAGCTGTAGACTCAGAAAAACTGGCTAGTCAGGCTAAGCTTACAAGTGGGTGCTGGCTGAATCTCTTCCTTCAGGAATGAATGGACAAAAAGCACAATGTTCCTGCTACAGTATGTTCACAAACTGCATGACTTCATAGCTTATCTTTTCTGATATACCTTCCTTTCTCGTTCTATCTCTCATTTGTACAGTGCATAGTAGTGATGAAGCTGCTGGAATGCATAACGAGGGCATTTCCATCCCTTGAATGCTTCAGCTTTTTAAAGTAAACTCGGCTCTACATCTATATATTTGGCTTTCAAGGTCAGAATATCTTCCTAACTAAGCTTAACCTAACACTGCTGAATTGTATTTTCTGTTTGAGTTACTTTACACTTCTTTTTGTCTGGAAAGAAAAATGAATTTTACCTCACATTAAAACTCATTTGCCAGTCTATTGGTGAAATGAAAATGACTTCTATGACAAGTAAGAATCCAGATGTAATTGGCATCCTGTGGAATGTACTGTAAAAATGGAAGTGAAGAAACCTGACATCTTGGTTTATATTAAGTAAAAACTTGAACATATGGAGAGTTACAGACCAGCTTTGAGGAATTTAATTAAATGACACTTCTTTTATAGGACTATTTTTAACCTTGAAATAGTAATGTATTTTAAGGTAGAATATTGAATTTGCTAAAAACAGATTGGTAAGTTGACTGATGCGAAGACACATAAAGGTTATCATTATCTGTTCTTCTATGAAGGAGACCAATCAACCACATTTTGTGAACAAAACCCACGCTGGAACGGTCTCTGTTTTTTTTTTTTTTTTTTTTCCTTGGGTCACTTTGCAAAGTCTTGAGACATGGAAGTATGTGAGGTCTGTGGTTCTGCTCTACCCTCCTATACCCCTTTCTCCTACGGCACTGCATAACTGCAACGTGTGAAGTCCTGAAATAGTTGAGTGCATCTTCACCCACCCAACATATAGAGACAGACACTCCTGCAGTGATTAATTTCTCCTCACAGAAATCAATAGAAATATATTTCACCGTTATCTTAAGATCAATATTAAATAACTAAGCCAAGCTCTTGGAAAAAGAAAGTCCCTGACTATAAATTTTCCCTAAATCTAAGCTTTGAAATCAGTTGGATCCATAGTATGCCCCAGTACAGGTTATGGCAGTTTGAACCATTGCTTTTATATTTAACATCGCATTTTGTTCTAGGAAAAGGTAATAAATGTCGCTGCAGCACTGAAGAAAGCCAACAGGGGCCACTTGTTGGAGTACGTTCCTTCAAAGCATTTTTCTTTATGTTGCTGGAGGAACTAAATTAGCTGGGAAAACTTGAACTAACAACTAGTTATCCATCATGGTCCTTTGGGCCCTAATACGATCATACACAATTGTTTTACAACATGAAAAGCCAACAGAATATGTACCCAGAGACAACCCTATACTGAAAAACATCAGACACCTGGTACTTTATGATAGTACTGAAAAAAGTTCAGTTGGGATAATAACATGTAGGAGTGAACTATGGTAAATGGCAAAGGCAATGGAGGGCTGGAAGGAAATTAAAAAAAAAAAAAATGTGTCAGACTCCTTAAAGAGCAGAAGTACTCATCTTTGTTGCACCTGACTTTCAGACATGGATCACCATGGAGAATTACTGGTGAGCCAAAAGTTGGAGCAGGAAATCATTTGAAGTCTGAACATGGTGCAGCTGAGTGTCTGGCAACAAAGAGATGCAGCTTTGAGGAGATCCTCTGAAATACACCACAGTGATGTTGTAAGTCTTGCTGTAGCAAGTAAAAACAGATTGAGAAAGGATCCGGAAATAAGCTCAGACAGTGGGCAGGAATCTGTTGGAAAACTGAAGTACTGTTCTGGGCTCTGAAATTTTTCTTTGGTTTTCGGTATAAATTTATGCTCTTGGAAATGTGGGCATAGAATCCTCAATGTCAGATCTACCTGGCTTTGTCACATTGGTTCAGGCCTTTCAGACTCTTAGGGCCAGACTGGCAGTTTTGCAATACTCTGCAGAAGTGGATTGGTACTCCAGGACTGCAGGACAAGCCCTAGAGCTGGCTGTGGGATGGTCCAGCAAATTTATCTGTGAGTAGAGAAGCAGTGGGAGAATGTGGACTATTGTTTTGAGCCACACTGTGGATATCCCAAGGATACACTTCTCTCTGTAAGTGAGTGCCCTGAACTTCATATCGATCATGGAGAACTGGCGATATGATGTCTTGCACCTCTCTTCTAATGCCCTTGTACATATATTGCAGACCTATTTTGGAACAGATAAGATGTTGTCAATCCCACATGAAAGGACCAAAATATAAATATGGGGGATGATGAAGTTGGAGAAAAACAAATATAAAGAGGGTTCAGAATACGTGGTCCCTGTGTAAGACTGTGACAGTTTGTTTCTTCTCCCACATTGGAGAAGAATGTGCAATGTAAACAGAGCTATTAAACACTCTGTAATACTGTTTCAAAACTCTGGGACAAAATAATATTAGATACTAATATTATTTTTTATATAAACTTTATATAAAGTTTCCTTGAGTTGCGTAGACAGGGATCTTAGATTCTGGAAATCACCCAGAAAAGCTAGGACATCTACTCACCCTCATGACATTTCCTGGTGCAAGAGCTGGACGGATTTGTAGTGTCTGAACTCAACCTGGGCCTACAGGGAAAGGTGAAGGCGAGCACAGCCTCTGGTCTCCTGAAGCTCGACTTTCAGAGCTTGTGTATGTACACTGTGCAGTTGGCAGATTCAAGTTCCAGTTTTGTCCCTACGAGACAAGCTGGACATGGTTAAAATAGTACAATGAAGGTGTGACGAAGAAAAGTAGCTCCAAAAATCTCTTCCACTCTTTTCTTCAGGGCAGTAGCTGAATCCCAGCATTACCAGCAGTGATGGCAGAAGACCTGTTTTCCAGGACTGGCTCCTTCTCAGAGTTTTCTTTGCCTCTTTCCCTGCACAGCGAGGCAAGCAATGCATTGGCTCAGTACTAGGTTGTTTAGGTCTCACAAGTTAGTCCAAAGCAGGATGTGGTGGAGTCCCTTCCAGCTGGGACACCAAGCAGTGGAATAAAGTGTTTGGTGCCTTTAGGTACTGACAGAGGGATGGAAAAGACTACGCAAGTGACCTCCTGATCTCTGAACAATATTGTTAGGCCAGTTTTGCTCCCAAGTGATCGACGTTGTGACTCTCTGACCTTTGAGCCTCCCTCCCCGGCACAGCAAGCCTCCTCTGCTGGTGAGCTTCCTCAGTGTGGGCACTGTTTTACAGTACTGGGGATACAAAGATCTTCATATTTTTCTTCTCATCTTGTTGGTATTGTCTGGTGCCAGCCTAGATCATTACCAGCTGCCAAGAAATAATTACGTGCTGATAGAAATCCTCAAAGCTGTCTGACAAAAGAAAATGAAGGCAAAAAAGAAAGGAGTCAAGCCAAATAGAAGTCAATGGCCAAATAGACGACTGACAGATAGACAGCCCCCTTTGTTTCTCCTGCACCTTGATCTGAAAGGGCAGAAGACAGTTATAAGGACCAGTCTGCAAAAAGATTATTAAGCTGATGCCTGTACCCTTTCCTCTCACCATTCAACCATCCCTATGTGCCTGCACCAGGTGTCACAGAATCAAAGGATTGTAGGGGTTGGAAGGGACCTCAGGAGATGATCTAGTCTGACCCCCTGCCAAAGCAGGTTCCCTACAACAGGTCGCACAGGAAGGCGTCCAAGGGGGTCTTGAATACCTCCAGAGCCTCTCTGGGCAGCCTGTTCCAGTGCTCTGATACCTTCACATTAAAGAAGTTTTCCCTTAGGTTTGTATGGAACATCCTGTGTTCCAGTTTTTGCCCATTGCCCCTCGTCCTGTCGCTGGGCACCACTGAAAAGAGCCCAGCCTTGTCCATTCGGCTCCTGCATTTCAGATATTGGTGTGCATTGATGAGATCCCCTCTCAGTCTCCTCTTCTCCAAGCTGGAAAGCCCCAGTTCTCTCAGCCTTTCCTCATATGGGAGATGTTCCAGGCCCCTCACCATCTCTGTGGCCCTGGGCTGGACTCTCTCCAGAAGATCCCCGTCTTTCTTGTACTGAGGAGCCCAGAACTGCACACAGGATTCCAGATGTGGCCTCACCAGGGCAGAGTAGAGGTGGAGGATCACCTCCCTTGACCTGCTGGCCGCGCACGTTGTAATGCACCCTAGGATCCCATTGGCCTTCTTGGCCACAAGGGCCAGCTCATGTCCAAGCTGTTGACCACCAAGACACCCAGGTCCTTCTCCTCAGAGCTCCTTTCCAGCAGGTCAGCCCCCAACCTGTCCTGGTGCATGCGGTGATTGTCATTTGTAAAGTACTGGCGTCCTGTTGGCAGCTATAAAGCTGTGGTCCTTCCCCTAACATGCTGACACCTATGATACTTACCCAAAATTTCCCTGCTTTTCAGCATGCTGATTTGCTCTTGGCTTGAAGGAAAATGCTAACTAATGTCCCACTGATTATCTGGTTGTTACCCCAGGAACAGAGGTAATTTTAAAGAAAAACAGATTGCTTTCACTTGTGGAGCATGGTGACACTGTAGTACTTGGCTTATAAACTGGTAGCAGATACGAATTTCGACCCAATTTATGACTGAGCTATAAATAACTTCGTTCTCATTTATCAGCTAGCTGAGAGTTCAACCAGTTCTGGAGGAGACAAGCTGCTGGTGAAAACCCTCACTAGTCCTCCCAGATGGACATTGTTTGGAGTTACACAAAAATATCCAACATACATTTTTCCTTTCATCTCAAACTCTTCCAGCTCACTTGGATAGCATTGGCAATCTGTTCCATTCATGTCTTCATATAAAGGTCAAGGATGAGAGCTTTTACCCCATGTATTTCTCACTTAGACCTTTCCAGTATTCCTCTGAAGCCCAGAAGAACAAACAAGATGTTACATGATGGATGAGGAGTAGAAAGAATAATAATAAAATAGATGCAGCATTACCTCAAACGTATGAACAGTAATAGCTACTCTATCTTACGGAAAACTAGATGAGATTCAGAGAAGGGCAATGAAAATGATTGGGGGCATGAAACGCTTTCCATATGAAAAAGGTTGTACTAGGACCGTTCACCTTAGAAATGGAGACAATGAGAAAAGATATAATAAATCCTGTCTATTGTAGCATTGGAGTCCAAAAGTACTCAAGTAAATTGAAACCAGCAATTTCCAGACTGATCAAATAAAATTGTTTTCACACAGGAGATAATTAAGCCATGGAACTCTCGGCTGCCATGTGCCAGGAAGGTCAGGCACTCAGTGGGATTGGAGAAAGGCAGGATTTCTATCTAGTAACAAGGCTCTCCAGACTTACAATAGCTAGTAATCACACAGTTTTAGGCTACCAGCATCAGAATGGCAAGGAATATATTAGAAATGATCTTTTGGGTACAGGAGTGAGAGGCGGTGCCCTAAGATTTCTTATGCTTGTTTCTGAAACTTCTTCAACAAGGTGCAAAAGCAGGGTTTCTGGGGTGGCTTGGCCACCTATCTGATGAGAATGATGTCAATGTACCTTTGGGGGCTTAGATCCCTATCCACTCCATCCACCCATGCTGGAGAGCCTGGGTACACCAGAGGACGAGACCCGAGTGCACATTTTAAAGAATTTAAACATGTTGGAAGGCATATGGCCAAAAACTGCAACTTTCATATAGGTGTTAGGATTCTTCAAGTGTCTGAAATCCCAGAGCTTTTGGGGTTTTGTTTGTTTGTTTGTTTGTTTGTTTGTTTGATTGATTGATTTGTTTGTTTGTTTGTTTGTTTGTTTAGCTACTACTTTCAGAGGAGTTTGTTTTTGCAGAATCAGTCCTACCACAGACCTTTCTTAATTGTGCTTTGCTGTCTCAGGATGTACATTTGCTGAAGGAGAAATTGCGTTACCCTACTCTTCAAATGAAAAGTATATACCACGGTAGGAAAGGCTGTCTTCAATTTTATTCAAATTTAGGTTGGAAAAGGCCTTCAAGATGGTCAAGTCCAGCCATCAACCTGAGCTACTGAGTCCCATCACTAAAGGTTGAAGCTCCCAAGCAGCGATACAAAAGTATTTCTGTATGTGTAATTTTTGGTTATGTTCATGCGTTAATTCCATGTTTATGCAAGTGACAGGGACTGAGCTTTCCCAGAGAGCTTGGAAGCAGCATGAAAACTTCATCAAAGTTTGAAAGTTGTGTGTCATCTTATTATCATAGGTGACCATTTCCTGGAGTTCACTGTGCTTGGAAAGCAGCTGAACTGTGAGTGTAGGAATGGAATCAAGTGCAGCTAGGTTGTGAGGTTTTGTTGTTGTTGTTGGTTTTGTTTGTTTTGTATTATTTTTTTAGCAAAATTTTGATAGTGTCTGTGTTTGACATAATGTGGTATAGAAACACTTAGTTTTTCCTTCCTGCCTGCACTCCCTGGCAGACTAGTTATTTATTAACTTTTAAAAGCAGATGCAAATTGCCATGCAAATAACCACACAGCTTCTTCAGTGCAAGAAGTCCTCAGCAATACATTACAGCTGGTCTGCCCCTTGCTTAAGAAGGGTTGCACAGATATATCTTAACAATTTTTCCTGACATCCTCCTCTTGGGAGGAAGTGTGCACTTGATAGAAATTATACTCTGACTCAAGGTACCTTCAAAACCTTCTTCTAAGGAATATGATGGATTTTACCCCCAAGCATCGACATCTTTCCTCTTTCAGGTTAGTAAGACTCAGAGCACACAGCCAGATCATATCTAATCTGAAAAACCATCCCTGATCCAAATTTATGGGAGACTTGAGGAGCCACAACACCAACTGCTTTGAGCAAATGATCTGCTCCTTTTACAAAGACTGAACTGCTGAAGCAGATGCACCCATTGGTCTTTTCCACCCATAGCCAGGTTCATCTACACTTGCAGAAGGAATTTTGGGGCCAACAATCACAACACAGCATGATTTCTCAGACAGGGTCAACTTTGTTCAAGTCAGGGACAACTTGTGGACAGGCTAAGAGAACAGAAATCTGCACGAATCACAGTTTTAGTTCTATAAGTGGCCTTTATTTTTAGCTGTTAACTAGAGCATTACCGGTCAAACCAGCAGGCACATTTGTAACTGGCCCTGTGAGAGGGGAGTAAAATGGGGCTGATAACAACTGGCAGAGGGAAGCCTTCCTGGACGTGTTAATGCTAACTGAGGGAGAAAGGCTACAGTTAAATGTTTGTAGGGGATGATTGAGTGCAGGATCTTATGGTTCCCAACCAAGTGAAGAGGAATCATAGGAAGACTAATCTATCTTCCCAGGCTGAATTTAGCATTTGGGTGTGCTCCCTCAGGTCCCGTTAAATTCCCATTAAAAATCACTTTTCTGGGACGAGCATTTCATTATTTCTTCTTTAATAACCTAAAGCCAATGCCTTCTGTATTTCATCAGTTTCTTGAATCCGCTTGGCAACATCTCTTCAAAATCCATTTTGTTCAATAGTCACAAAACTTTTCAGAATGCCTAGATACCTAGATTTCAGTTTTTTTCTTTGAAAACACAAGAAATTCCTCTGCTGAATCATGGTGGAAAAAGGGAAATGTCAAAAAAAAAAAAAAAAATGTAACCTCATCTAAAAA
>VXAV01010435.1:145982-174827 GCA_013399715.1 Alectura lathami
TTTTATAACTACTTGATTTAGAACACAAACTGTGGTGTGATCGTCACAGACAGGTGAGCTCTTTGACAATCAGATTTAGCAGAAAGAGAAGATGCCACCATAATTCCTGTTCTTCAAAACACCTCCAGTGCTGGGAGAGGAATGTGGTATGCCATACGTCAGTGTCTGTTTCAATCCCATCTGAAGTCCAAGACACAAATTGGGAAATAACCAGCCAGCCACCAAGATCAACCAAGAAATGATTTGAATATGTTCTTCTGAAGTATCCATTGGGGAGTGACTTTGTTTTCATGCATACATTTATTTAGGAAGTAGAAGATCTGAGACTAGTAGCAGAGATCCCATAATGATGTAGGTGCATGTGTGTATAAACCATACAAACCCCACTGGGTGACTGTTTTGCCATTTTTTGAACATGACAGGCTGAACATACTGTGGGGATCCAGGATTTCATCGTCATATTTTCCCTCAGCTCCCATTCCAGATGGGAGAAAGAGATTTTTCCTTTTACCTACCTCTGTTTCCTAGGGTGTCAGTACTTCTTAGTCAGAAATAAAGAAGTGCTCAGGATGAGTCCATGGCATAAGACATAATTTTTCTTTTTTAAATTCCTGACATAAGCTCGGGAAATTCTCTTCCTGCTAGTGGACTTTCTGCAAGCTGGCAAAGAGGCTAAATTAACTGCATACATTATTCATTACAAATTATTCAGTGTATGCAGCACATACTGATTGTTTAGAAAATTCATTCTTTCTGTCCTAGAAATGTCACTGGCTGTAACTCACTACTTCTTCATTGACAAATTCTGCTGATTACTTCACTAGTTGCTCTAACTAATCCAGGATTATGGGTCACAAGAATAATAACAGCCAATTCACTAGCACTTTGTACATGAGTATCTCCAAACATGATTTCCAAATGCTAATTAATCCCCAGAGCACCTGGGAGGTGAAGTATTCCTATACTTATAATAGATTTGTAGCTCTCGAACCTTGTCAGGAGGTGGAAAGTCATTTTGCTGACTCACCGAAGCTGCCAGGTCAGGTGGGTCTCATTAGCTCCAAACAGCCAGGGTTAAAAACAGAGCATAAAAGATGAAAATAGTAATAATAATTAAGGGGAGATGTGGAGGGTGGGTGGGGGAAAAACACCACGAAAAATAAAAAAACAGGAGGTAGTACATTTGTCAGCTGCCTTAGGCTACAGAAAGTACTGACAGTGTTACTTGGTTTCAGAATCTTGTTCTTAGGATAGTCACTGAGGTACTCAAATAAATGATGGAGGGTTAAATGTGATGGAAACCTTTCAGTTGAACTTACTAACTAGGTAGAATCTTTTAGGTCTTTATTTTATTTTTTTTTTTTCCAGCATGTTTCCATACCAGCCTATGCTAACTGTCCTAAAATTCTATGAGGCAAGTCTGCGACATGCCTGTAGCTGCTCTGTGTGGAGCTGGAGTGCCTGCGTGTGCTGAGCCAAGTGTGCAGTGCCTGTTTGTCTTGCGCTTCTGCACCTTTAGTAGGCTGATAGTTTCTTGCTCAAAGATGAAGTTATTTGACTCCTACTAGAAGGAGCTGATAATTTCTAGGTAGCAGAATGGCCGTAATTGTGTTTAAAAAGCTATATAACGGAGCCAGAATATCTTAGGCTAGTGCAAGCAGTGGTGGGAGAAAGGTTTTTGCTGTATGTCTGCTGCATCCACTATGCTGTTTTTGTCTACTAGCTATTGGGAAACTGAGGCAAGCAAAGTAAGAGGAACTTACTCATTTGCTGAATGTCTGGGAGGTGTGGGAGTTTGAATATTATCTCACAGACTGTCATGAAGAGCATCACGTTTTGTGTTGTTTTAGATTTTGTCTGCATGTTTTGGTCTCTTCACAGACCAAGTGTTATGACAGCTAAGCACTGCTATAAAGCGGAACTCTGTAAGCCAAGCGTGTTGTGTGCTGCAGCAGGGGAAGGTCAAGCAAGAGCACCATGCGGACTGTGATCTTTGTCAGTAGGTGTTTCCACTGAAAGTAAAGAGCAGTGGCTGGAAAAATACACAGACATGTGTTTTCCTTTTAAAAATAAGCAGGACTGCAGAACAAATGTTGCCAGGGCTGCACAGTTTAATATATGCTGAAGGGAGAGGAATGGGAAGGGGGAGTGTGTATGACCTCTAAAACCATCTTTCTCTAGGTGCACGCATTATGGCAACTAGCATTTCTGCTTAAAAGGTGTTATTACCATCTGAAGAACTTAATCTAGGTAACAAATAAGCGGAGATTGAATGAGAGATAGAGGCCAGATCATGGCTGCAAGATGCAGTGTGTGGAAGCTAATGTTATTCTGGCACTAACACGTATGAAAAAAATAAGAGGACCGAGAGGGGGCACAAAACAACAACAAAACAACAACACACCCTGAAAGCCATGAGCACTCATGGTTTGAAGGAAAACATTGTTCTGGCTAGCAGGAACATTTATACAGAAAATGTGACAAACAAAACCTTACACATTGCTGCTAGTTACTCTGCAGGGCCCTGTAGCAATGGTGTGAGTGCTTGATTAAATAAGAGCAGTAGGGGTACAGAGAGCTGCTGCTTAAATTTTAGATAAAATATTCTTGCCGTTCCTCATTGATATAAAAAAAATTCTGACTGTGTCCGTATGACCTAATTCTACTCTTGCTTGCACTAGCAGATGAAGGAATTGGTTTCTGGAGGTTAATGGCTTTAGACTGGTATGTAAATCAGAGGAAAATCTGATCTTAAATCTCTACGAAGCAAAAAGGACTGACATGATTTACTGCGGACCTCTTCCACAGAGGAAGCCTGTGGGGGCTGGTAGGGAGGGACTGTGCAGTTAGAGGTGCCTTTAGCTATGCCATTCATTCTGCACTTGTCCTCCCATTTCAGTGTTGGCAAGTGTGGGGATTTCAGGAGCTGACAAGACTCTGGGCTGTTCCATACCCCATGAGGGTATGTTCACATCTTCTGTTCCTGACGGCGTCTTTCAGGCTAAGTTCCCTGGTGATTTGTGCTGCCTCACCTTAGCGTGTGTTTGCAGCATCAGAATGATGGTCCAGGTGAGGAACTGGGGAACCTGGGCAGCAGTGAGCTCCTCAGACCTTGGTGACCGTTCTGCACCCATAGCTATGCGAAATCACAAATGCACACCCCACGACATGCTCTGGCAGAGCCGGCAGTAAGACCACCTCATTGGCACTGCAGGGTTCTTCAAAACCTTAGCAAGGTAGAGGAGCACCAGGATGATGTACAAAGAGCAGAGTGTCTGCTTCTTCCATAGATGTGGCCTATGTTGGAGGAGCATGGACAAGGCCAGGTTTGTCTTTGCCCAGTTGTGATGAGGAAGGAGCACCCTGGGTGAACAGGACCAGCCACTTTGCCCATCCCCACTCTCAGTTCTGCAAAGCTCCATGTCCCAGTCCAGCCCTCTGTTCTGGTTTCTCTTATTCTTTCATGGCCAGGCCCTGCACTTCAGAGGTTGTTGCCTGCTCAGGTCTGCCTCCAGAGAGGAACTAAGGGACATGGTTTAGTGATGGGACACAGGAGGTCAGGCTGATGGTTTGATTTTACAATCTTGAAGGTCTTTAACAATCTAAATAATTCTAATTCTATGATTTCAGCTGCTCCCTGTATGTGTTGCTCACAGATCCACACAGGCCTCTGGCAAACATGGTGTCCAGGAAACACAAATCCTTCATTTTGCTAATATGTGACTTTCTGTGCCGCCTTTCTGTCATCTGTGTGACAGTGAGGAGGGCAGGGCAAGCCCAGATACAAATCAGAGGCTGAGTGGCCACTTTGTGCCAGAGAATGATATCTGAAGTCAGGAAGAACTGCAATAATTATCTTCACAGGGCAGAGAAAACAGTAGTGTGTTCATCATGGAAATAATACATCTGAAAAAATAAAATAAAATAAAATAGATCCCTGGTGTAGTTTTGTGCATTTCAGCAAAATTAGCCTGGAATCGATAACAGTGAACTGAAAGTTTTCAGATGAGAAATATTAAATGCACAAGTCTTTGCATGCTGTGGAACGGATAACGTGTTTCTGAGGCTCTGTCATCTGTAGGCTCGAAGGCTATCTGAGACTGACATCCATTCATTCTTCTCTTGGGGAAGATATGCATGTTCTTGGGATTGCAAGACCTGATTTTCTGTATAGGTGGGGGGGGGTGGGGGTAGTACCAACAATAAGGCAAAGAGCCTGGACTGCTCCTTCCCTCTGAGCGATGACAGGGATGTCCAGGTGAGACAGCATAGAAATATGTGCCACTAAAACCTTTGCTGCTGCCTCTGCTCTGGATAGATAAGAGGCTTCAGGGCTATTGGAGTGGCATTTCCCATATACGCTATTGTTCATTCTTCAGGAGAGAAAAAGTAAGGTAGTATATCCTGGCATTGGCTACATGATATAAGATTCTATTTAACATACTGTGTTCCTTCATCTGCTCTGTATGCTATCTCTTACTCCTTCACTATGTTTTCCTGCTTGTTTCATTTCTTCATGAAACATGATTTTCCTAGTTTACTGGTTCCCTTGAAAGATCAACAAAAACCCAAGACTTACTACAGCTAATAAGTAGTACACTTGTAAAAACAACTTTAATCAATGCTACCGCTTAGGGAATTCTTAAGTAATTGCTAGAATACAACTAATTATTGTGCCGTTACTTTACCATTCAGTCATTATTCTTTCGTGTAGTCATAACTTTCGCCATCTAAATATTAGCTGTCTGATGAGCACTCCCATTAGTCTATGCTTTTTTTCCTCAAGAAAATGTAATTTGTTAATTACTTTCACTCATCTGTTTAACTCCTATGCTACCATGTTATCACTTCTGAGAACACTTGGTATTCCTAATTTAAAAGTCTTTGAGCTATGAAGGAATAAGTGGGTTGCTTTAGCTCTGAGAGGGCTTACATACTGTAAGGACACCTCCAGAAGTCTTTTTTGAAAATGATAAAAAGCTGAAACATCAAAATCTTTTATTTCTCATGAGGTTCAGAAAAATTTGAGGGTGGGGAGTTGCTGGATTTCTTCTTTTTCCAAGTTGAATCATAGAATGGCTTGGGTTGGAAGAGACATTAAAGACCACCTAGCTCCAACCCTGTGCCATGGGCAGGGACACCTCCCACCAGAGCAGGGTGCTCAGAGCCCCATCCAGCCTGGCCTTGAACACTGCCAGGGAGGGGGCAGCCACAGCCTCTCTGGGCAACCTGTGCCAGTGTCTCACCACCCTCACAGTAAAGAATTTCTTCCTCATATCTAGCCTAAATCTCCCCTCTTCCAGTTTGTGGCCATTACCCCTCGTCCTGTTGCTCCATGCCCTTCTAAAGAGTCCCTCCCCAGCTCTCCTGTAGGCCCCCTTCAGGTACTGGAAGGCCGCTATCAGGTCCCCCTGGAGCCTTCTCCTCTCCAGGCTGAACAACCCCAACTCTCTCAGCCTGTCCCTGTAGGGGAGGTGCTCCAGCCCTCTGATCATCTTCATGGCCCTCCTCTGGATCCCCTCCAACAGCTCGATGTCCTTCGTGTGTTGGGGGCCCCAGAACTGGACGCAACACTCCAAGTGGAGTCTCACAAGAGCAGAGTAGAGGGGCAGAACAACCTCCCTTGCCCTGCTGGTCACGTTTCTCTTGGTGCAGCCCAGGATGCAGTTGGCCTTCTGGGCTGCAGGCGCACATTGTTGGCTCATGTTGAATTTTTCATCAACCGACACCCCCAAATCCTTCTCCTCAGAGCTGCTCTCCAGCCATTCTCCACCCAACCAGTATTTGTGCTTTGGATTGGCCCAGTTCAAGCGCAGGTCCTTGCACTTGGTAGAAGTTGAATGTTCTCTGCAGGATGTTGTCAATGTTGGCATTTCTGTTTGAAATGAAGCTTTTTCTCATCTTCAAAATTTTAACTGGGAAATTTGTAATTTGAAATGTTTAAAGCAGTTCTACTGAAAATATATGTAGTTTTATCATTTGCAATGTGTTACTCCATGTTTTCCATTTCCAGATACATTGTAGAATATGCTTTTTTTTCCCTCTTTTGCTAATAACCTTGGATTTTCCTGTTTGCAATGAGGTGGTGTGTTCTTAGATGCTGTCACAATGAGCAGTCTTTGGTAGTTAATTAATATTTCTATTGAAATAAGTGATTTAGTGAAGAGCAGCTATCACTAAGATCTGTAACACCAGCAGAAGCTTCTGTCTTCCAATACCTGTTACACTAGATGATGATGTAATAAAGACTTGAAGAAACACTCACAAAAGGCACTTTTCACCAAACCTGGTTAGAAGGGTTCTTATGAAGTTCTTGCTAACATCAAAGGTTATTCAGATTGTGTTAAATAACAGATTCTTGTGTAAAATAAGAAGTCCCTGATGTGTTGAAGAGCAGTGGGTTACACCAGCACAGCTGACATGGGAGGTCCACTGTCTGATTCCATCAGGTTCTTGTCTCCTCCTCAAGTCCCAGTTCAGTGCCACTTGGCCATGCATGAAGCGCTCAGACCCAAGGCGCAGCGTGACTTGGGAAGTGTGTTAGCTCTCCTGTTTTCTTAGCATATCTTCACTTACCAATTCACAGAATTAGCAAATCTTGACTCTGTCTGTCTCCCTGTGCTCATAGGCAAGGGTGAGGAAATTGCCACTGATTATACTTGCAGAATAAAGAGGGGGAAGACATTTGTCCTCCTGTGAGGCCACTTGGGGCCCTATTGCAAATAGGAGAAAATTGAAGTACTGACGTAACTCCTCTTGCCCCCAGCATTTTCAGTAGAAAACTCTAGGTGGCTTAGTTCTCATCTATTTGTGAGTTATTGTAAAATGTCCTTCTTTCTTACATTCTCAATCTCTACTTAATGAAGAGACAGGCAGCATGAGAGTAGTTTGTAATAAATTTATTAGGCAGTCATACACATTTAATTAATGTATAGCACCGTATTCGACTTGCAGGCAAAAATTAATAAACAACAGAAACAGATGGACATCTTTATCTTGCAGAAAATGAAGACTCACTTAATTCTCTTTGCTGATGATGTAATCGCAGACCGATTTGCTGCCAGAGGTTCTGGTGGTAAATTCATTTGCTGAATTATTCAGAGTGTAAAGAGCATTCGTATCAAGTTTGCCAATGTAACGGCAAACAGCCCGTCTAGGAGGGATGGATCTTCATTCATTCACTGGGTGAACGGGTAGCCTCACCTGCCCTCTCTTTTTCCTTCACCTAGAAGTGTTGTTTAAAGTATTTTCATAGTACGTGGAGAAACCTTACCTGGGAAGCCAAAGAGGCAAGTGGGACTGTGCATGCCAGGAGCATGCAGGACGCGTGTGACCTCAGTGGTCTTCTACCAAGGTCAGGCTGGGGCTAGAAAATCAGTCACATATACATGAGGCCCCACAGGGATGGCTCCTCTGTCGCATTAGCAGCTGCCAGCAGTGAGTGCAGGCATACCTCCCATGCCTTGCGTGCTGTTACCAGATAGTCATTTAGCATCATAATAGCTTTGATTTGATTAGTGCAGCTCAGCAAAGGTTTCTGTAGGAAAATGTGGCAGGGTGCTTTGAAGCATGTGAGCCTCACAGTAAGTACCTATAGGTGTACTTTTTGTATTAGAGGAGCAAAAAATTTGACTTCATATTGCTGAATCCTCCTGGAATCAGACAATGTGGGTGACATGATCCCAAAGAATGCATTTGTGTTTTCTTTGGTTTTAAACTTGCTAATCATCCATGCTTTCCTCTGTGAGTATAAGCCACATAAGCTATGTATGAAGATGTTAAAAGAGCAAGGCTGAGATTCTGCAGAACAAAACCCACAAATGTCAGTATCTACTTTCTACAGAGGTTATCTAAAAGGAAAAATTGTCCCAAAGTGCAGATGATACTTCATATGTCCTAAGAGCATAATAAGCATGTCACTGTGAAGAGATGGGCAGATGATCTGTTTATCTTCTGAAAAAAGACAAAATAATATTAATGATGGTCAAATTCTAAATAGTCAGGCCAACCAAAGCATTTTCTCTTGTATCAGAAACATGTTGTTCTGACCTGTTTGTTTTTTTTTCCAGCCTTCTCATCCCAAGCCCAAAATTCTATTAAAAATGGGAGAGTGAAGAAAGCTAGTTGCTTGAAAATAAACAAAATGTTTGTCATTGTTTGACCGCTTACAAAATTTATAGGTTTGGATAAAATCACCTTTTCCCACAGAAAAATTCTGGCATGTTCAAGTTTTAATCAAATGGTTTCAGCAGGTGAAACTGTACTATGTTCAGTTATTCTGTCAGGTTCTACCCCTAATGAGGTTGTTCAGTGGGCTATTCAGTCATAAGCCATAAGTGCTTTTCTTGAGACAATGAAAAAGGAAGGAAGCGGGATAGGAAAAGTGAAGTTTGAGTAAGTGGAATGGGTGAAATCAACGGAGCTGGGAATATTGCTAGGCATACTGCCCTGCCACCATTAGAACACAAAAGAAAGCATATGGTGAACTGTGACATGATATTCTGTATAATCAGATAATTTAGCAAGATTTAGTGGGTTGCTTTATGAGCGAAGCATGGTATAGAGCAATAATTATTAATCTGTCTCTTGCACTGACATTGACTATGTAGGACAATTGCCGCTTGATCTACTCTACAAATCCAGGCTGGTCACATTCTCACTTAAACTGTGTTAATTTATGTTGTCAGAAGATCAAATTAATTGGTCCGAGAGATGCCCTGCCATGCCTGCTTTCCTCTGACAATGTCTCTTCTCCTTAGAGCTGAGAGGCAGGTATGGGAATGGCAATGATGTCTCAGCTCTGCGCTGGGAACCTACAAAACAAAGGAAGCCTGGGATGACGGAACAAGTGCAACAGCTCCCTTACTGGGGTGACCCAGATCTATCCTTAATCTTGAAAAGCCTTGACTATAGTGAGGAGATGAAGGTTGCCTCTTTATTTTATTTTATTTTATTTTATTTTATTTTATTTTATTTTATTTTATTTGTCTAACGGGAGCAACATCTCCAGCATTATGATGGTGGTTGGATGTAACTTCAAACCTCACGCACATACCTCTGGTTATGCTCTGTGAAGAATGGTTGTCTGAGTTGCACATTAAAAATTTTTGCACTGCTGTTCTTTGCCATCTCCCAGGTTCTTCCAGAAGCCTTTTTGCAGTTATTGCTGATTTCCCACCTACACAAAACAAGTTGACAGCCTTTTTTTTTTTTTTTTTTTTTCCCCCTCTCCTCTCCACCCCTTCCTGCTTATTTTCTTCTCCCACTCTTTCCAGGAGCACATTGTATTCAGCACAGATTTAAAGCCATAGTAGGAGACATGACATGCTTTAGTTTCATTACTGCTTGCTCATGAATGAGCTGTGGGCTGAGTAATTCACCTTTGCAGAACTGCAGTCATTCAGGGGGACGAAAAGGCTGTGTGTGAGAGCTCGCACAGCCATCAGGGTGGCCTCAGAGGCACCTGATGAGCTGAACTCTGATTTATTTGCTGCAGTAAGCCAGCGCTATTGCATACAGCTGTATTTATGGAGGGTTACTGGTACAGCACTAAACATTGATTCTAGTCTCAGATGTTCTCTTTTCAAAGAGCCTCCCAAAGCAGGAGAATTCTGACTGCCAAAGCACAGTGATAGTTAGCAGTGCTGTAAGGATTTTGTCCTGAATTTAAACAAAAATGATGTTTGATATCAAGTAAAAAAGGGTTTCTTAAACTCCCTGAGTCCTACCCCTGCACAAACAAGTTGCTCTGATTGCGTGGCCAGAAACAAAGGTGGTACAATTGATCTGACTGCCTTGTCTTCAGAGTGCATAATACATCTGCTCTTCTGTAACCAGACAGGCATATTTCTTGCTCACCAATATACCAGCCACACAGAGATAAACACATTTTTCTGTCTGAAAGCTGAAAAGTAAACTGAAGGTGCTGAAACTGCAAGGTTTACTGATTAGACTGCCTAGTTTGTCTTCCTTCCTTACCTTCCTTACTAATTGTGTGTGTTCAGTCTGTCCTGCTCTCTGCCTGTTTCTCTTACCACTGTCCTATTGCTTCATCTCTGGCATAGACAGTTCATCTTTCTTGGTGCACCAGGCTAAGCTGAGTCAAGCAAGAAAAATGTTTAGGAGGCATCTTATAGTGGTGTGTTTGCCATGAGGGCTTAACCTGGCAACTCCTGTGCTTTGAGATAACAATGGCTGCTTGCAAGCATGGTGATGCAATGCAGACCTCCAGCAGCAGCCACCCCCCAGATGTGGGGATGCAAGCTGCCAGCTTGCCCCGTGGCCTTCAGCATACAGAGCTGTCCTAGACCTCGGTTTCAATGCTTGGACATGTCCACCTTCCTGCACCACTTCACCCAGCAGCTCTCTGGTGCAGGGAGTTCTCCATGAGCCTTGAATAATCCAGAAAAGACTTGTGGCCAGCAAGATCCTCCTAGGTCTTTTCAGCCTCATGGTCTGACTTTGTTCTGGTGTCCGTGGTACTTCTCCATGGAGCTACAAGCCATCTCACCGTACTATTCCTGAAGTACATACCTGCTTGTGCACTGATATTTTTTAAATAATAAAATTTGTTCCTGTCCCTGCTGGTACTTAAGAGCCAGCACAACTGCTGTCTTTTGTTCATTTTGCTCATTTTGTTGTTGTGAGCTATATATGAACTGTAACAGCCCTTTCTCATCATGAGTCCCACTTTTCAACACCCCCTCTCTGTTGCTCCAGCATCCATCCCCGTGACCTGTGCTTCACGTCTTTTCCCGTGTTCAGTTTGGAGAATGTGCATCTCCCCTGACACAAATGTCTTGATTATTTAAAACAGTAAGAAGTCCCCCTGCAAAATTGTTAAACCATCTGCACATAGCAAAGCATATGCCGTGAAACCTGCTGCTGCATTTCTGGCTGTCCTAGCTCCCCCTTGCCCCTCAGCACTTGCTGTGCCACATGCATCAGTAGAAGAATCCGGCTGTATAGTGGTCGTGCTCAGTCTCCATCTGGGCCAGGGAAATGATGAGGAATCGTCAGGTAATCTCTCACAAAACGAACAGTGGTCATGCAGGTTATAACAGTTGTGAGCTTTGCTATACTAGGTGTAGGTCCCTCATGGGCTCATGATCGTCCAGTATGTGTTGTTTTTATTTGCAGACTTCTAATTTATTGGCATTTAAACTGTGAAGGGAAGTTTGGTGATACCTAAAATAGATTAAAATTTTCTGATTCTTTACTGTACCTCGTCCTCAAAGAGGGCCTGGATAGTATAGACATGGGATAAACAACAGCTTTGTCGGGTGGTTTGTGTTTTTCCTTTCTGAAGATGTATAGGCAGATTTGCCCTCAGCAGTTCTCTCCTGTTATATACTCAATAACAGACTGAAACAGGTTTAATATAATTGACTTAGCATTGTGGGAGGATACTTTGCCAAGTAGCTGAAACTGGCTTGTGGCAGCTTAGAAGGTTGTTGCTCTGTGTAAGGGTGCCCCTTCATGCATAACCTGTAAGCACAGCTTCTGGTTTAGTGTAATTCATTTTAAAGCCTGATAGTCTGCCAGATTGATTTGTAATATGACTCACTGATAGGATTGAAATTTTTTAGTTCAAATGCCAGTGGAAAAATTTCATCAACCCAACCTGCCTTTGTATGCCTTCCTTATTGTTGTGGTTAAGTAATGCCTTCCACAGGAATTAGTGGAAATCCTTCAAGGTAACACTGAAACATAAAGGAGTAAGTGGGCATTTTGCCTAGCACCTTGCTTGTAAGAGGAGAGAATGCAAATAGAAGCCAATTTAATTAGCAACATCTATGGGTCTATTTCTGATCTCATACAGGCAGATCTTTTGTGTGGCTTTATTGATTCACTAGATTTATTCCTGGATGGCATCCATTGCACTGCTGTCCAGATTATATCAAATGTCCTTGTGATACAGGAGAATATTCTGACTAGGAAGTGCCTAAAAGCATCCAGTAATTTGAAAAACCCACCAATGCAGAGACTAAAATAGAAGGAAATGGTGGAATTGCTGCCTATATAATAGAGTAATAATAACAAACTCAAGGACAATGCCTTTGATTGGCTCAGTGCTTGCAGAAGAGGTAATCTGATGTATCAGAATCAAGTAAATTCGGAAAAAAATCTTTAGTACTAGAGAGAATTTCATTTCCACACAGAGCAGCAAATGCTAAAAGTGAGGAGGTTTTTACTTATTTGATTCATAATTAACTGTGATACGTGTAGAATGCAGGGTCCCAAAATAGATTTGTTGTCATAGAACAGATGTGCTTTTTTGGTATACCTGTTTCTGTGTGCTCAGGCTCCTGGTCGGCAAGGTGGCGAGCATGTTTTATGCTTCTGTATGCAAGCTTTAAAGCTGACGGTGTTCCTGTGTGTGAGACAGGGACAATAACTGAAGATGAGCTGGTACACAGGGTGAGAAAACAGAGCTAAAAAAGTAGAAGGGAACTTCATGGAACAGCTTCAACACTGAGAGCCCTGCCTGCCCTGTTGTTCCCTTTTTTCTTCCCCTATCTGCAACATGCTTACAGAACCTTCCAAAATATGTGTCCATCAGGTAGGATACTGTTTTCTCCTCAGTATGAGTTGTTTGTTTAATTCTGGAAGGCACTAAACAGCTTCAACCTTTGAGAAAAACAATGGAATAGTATAATTGAGCAAAAACTTGGGTCCATTTACTTTAGTTACCTTATATTAATGTCCTTCTTAATGGTGAGAGCTGCATAAATCTCTTACTGTTAAAGCCAGAAAAGTGACCGTTTAGCATCACTTGGGTATGCAGAGGACTGGACTGGCCAGAAACAGAAATATCTTTGAAGTATCATCACTAACATTGAAATTGTCTCCAGCAGTGATCTGTTGGTCTGATTTAACTACTTTACTTAAATCCCCATTGTCGTTTTGTGAAAATCATTATAAAAAGAAATCTTTGTCTCTCAGTGTGATAGATATCCCTGTTGTGTTCTCTTATGTCTCAGTAAGGGCTAGGGAAACCTGTGGCTGAAAGCTTTTTCAGTGGCTGATTGTTCTTGGTCTTGAGTGCCAGCAGCACTGAGAATTCAGTCTCACAGGACAAGTTATAGAAAAAAAATATATTTTTTTAAATGTCAATTTTTAAAAAAATGGAGACATACCATCTCTTGCATCTGAAGCATACCAAAGGTTTTTATGCAGGCATCATCTGATTGTTGGCAAACTTCCACTGCTCAGATATCTGGCAGATAAGGAAATGGGAAAGAAATCAAATGTTTTATTGGAAATATTCTCAAATCTGGTGCCTAACTTGATTCCTGTATACCTGCGTTAACATTTTGATGCTCCCATCCCACCAACAAATGCAAGTCATTTGTTATAAGAAACTTTTCTGACGTTCAGAGCAGCCAGGACAATTTATTCGCACGCAGTTAGCCCAAGATCATGGGTTTTAATCAGTGATTCAGAGATGTCATGTGTATTGAAAATCGTCTTGTAAGCCCCAAAATCTCCAGCTGAGATCTTCCAGGGAAAAAAAAAAAATGTATACAACATAGGGCATGTGATGGAGCCAGGACATGCACCTCCAGCCAAGTAGATAGCACAGATGTGTCATTTGAGAACAGAAGGGAAACCCTTGATGCAACTTGAAAACTTGTGCAGCAATTTGCCCTCTGAAAGCTACTGAATGTCAGTCCTATTGCAATAGAAACATTACATGTTTGCTTTCCAGTCTGTTAGGGCAGCAGAAGCACTTGAAGTTAAAGAATGAAGTGTACTGATGTTAATTTTGGCTCTATCAGAAGACACTGAGTGTAAGATTAGAGGCATGGGATAAATGTGCCCATGTGGCTTCTGTTGCTCTGCCTTTGAGACCATTTATGTTTTACATAATTAGATCTGCACCACCAATACACGTTCTTGTAAGCTGTTATCAGCCCATAAAATAAGCTACCTTCTGTTGTTGAGCAAAGGAAGACACAAAATTGTATTCTCCCATGTATGGCATGGCCTTTCTCACACTGAGAAGCATTAACTGGACGATCATCTAAGTTTGTAGTTTCCTATATTTGTAATGAGAGGACCCCAAATTAGCCAAAAAGAACTTCAGAAGACTATCCCTGCTTCAACTTAATCTTCCAGACTTCACCTGTCCTGCAGCTTGTCTTCCTGTTCTCCACTGAGCCTGCTATACCCAGTTCTGCATCCATGAAGCATCTCCAGACTGAGCTCCACACAGAGCTGCTTTTGGGTGAGGAACAAGCTCCCTGTCCATCTAGGGGTTCCACCTTGCCATAGACAGTAGCAAAAAAAACCATAAACTGGAAGCTTTCCTCCCTGTTGCTCAGCCCCCAATGTTCTTAATGCAATGTACTGTACCAAAGCTGTCAACTGTGAATGGCTCGGCAATGTCACCATTCACTGGAGTTGTAGTGAACAATAGTCACCTTTTCTAAAATGGTACACAACTAAGATAATTTTTTCTGCCACATTGACAGTGTTATGAGGGGCATACGGTCACAGAAGAGACTTATACCAGTTTCCTCTATTTTTACCAAGTTTCCTTACCTGGTCTCCTTTGGCAACTGTTAGCCCTTCTGCCATTAAGGGGCGCTCTGTAACTCAAAGGTTACACTTCTAGCTTAATTTTATGCTTCTTGCAGGAAAATGACCATAAAACTGTAATTTTCAATTTTCTTTTGATGCTTTCAGTTTTCACTGGAAAAACAAAAACCCCATTTTCTCTTTAAAGCTGATCAGTGGTCCAAAAAATGTCAGCAAGAAAGATTCTTCAAGCATTGTTCAACAAACAACAAAACAAGACCGCTACTCTGGCTGAGGCTAATCAGCATTTCCGTGTAGATCCAAATGCAATGCAACTTCCATTACAATTGTCCTTTTTCGGTGTTGTCCCTCTGTCCCTCTGCTGCATCCTTGCAGACCAGGAGCAGCTCCACTCTTGGAGCATGGAGTCAGCCAGGAGTCAGTTCAGCCCAAATTACAGTTGCAGTCCACACTTCTAATGCATCTTTGTTTCACTCTTACAGATGTTCTGGTTTCAGGCTGGCTATTCCTATTTTCTCACCTAATTACAAGAATAAATGCTCCCTAATTGTTCAGAGAGAAAAGCAGTCTTTTCCAGGAGGCTCCAGAAACGGCGAAAATACTTGGTCTCTGTTTCAGAAGTGCAAGAGCTGACTAAAACTCTTAGAATAATTAGGTCCTAGAAATAATTAGGTCCAAATAGGTCTTATTTGCATCTGCATTCTGAAACAGAGACATTTCTGCTGAAGCCAAGCATTGTGTTACTCAGGGGGAAAAAAATAGGTTCTTATATATCTATCAGAGAGCACACAAATGAGCCAATAGAACTCAAATCTGTCATGCAATGAAGTGTTAAGCAAGAAAAGATTGGGCAGGCTTGTGGATTTTTTTTCTGGTTTTGCTGTTTTGTTTTTTTTTTTTTTTTTTTTTTTTTTTTTTTTTNTGATTTGGTTTGTTATCTTTGTTTCTTTGGTCATTTCTGGTGAGAAGGAGAACATCCTTTCAGAGGACAGGTTTTTGTGGGGCTGTGATCCCAGCAGCTCTCTATGGCTTCTCTGAACACCTGAAGCATCTCTGGGTCTGCTGGGACGTGTCCTGACAGACCGAGCTTGGCAGGGGGCAACAGACACCAGAGACCATGAGGCTGGCTGGGAGCACAGGCTGCAGGGCAGTGTAGCCAGGGCAGCAGCTGGTGATGGATGGGACCAGATGGAGCAGCTAGTGCCAGCCTTGTGTGGGGAGCTCCAGTGAGCCTCAGCCACAGGAAAGGGGCTTAAGCACACCCGGCAATAGATGCTAGGCTTCTCTGAACCTGCTGGGCTCAACACACTCGAGGAAAGAAGCACAGTAACTCATGGACTCAGGAGGAGGGAGGGTGACTCTTCATATGCTCTCTGCAAGTGATCAGTTCTGGTCCTGGAGATCATGCAAGTTTTCCAAAGCAAGAATGACTTTAATTGTATTATCCTTTTAGTGCCCCTCCAGCAAATGTATATTTGCTTAGGTGTGTTGGTTTAAGCTACTGCTTGCAGGGGCAGAAACACTGTTCATTTTGTGTCCAGACTTGTTTTCTTCCTTAAGATGGAACTGAATCTGATGGAGTTTGTGTTTTTAATGAAGATTGTAAGAAATTGCGTGTGACCTTTGTTTTTCTTCCAGTCGGCACCTGGCAGAAATATTATACTTGTGAAATCTGTGAAACCAGCATAACACAAAGGAACCATACACCAGCTTGGCTGTACTTCCAGCCTAGCAGGCAATAACAATACATTTGTTGTGCTTCATCTATCCTTTGAATTTAAAATGATTGACAGCTTGTAGCTGCCATCTGTCAGTGGAAAATCCAGTTATTACAAGAAAGCAATTTACTCACAAAATTTTAAAGGAGATTCTACCCTACTGCCTTCATTGTTAAGATGCAAAACACTGACATGATAAAAAACGTGGTAGCCATCACTTCAGGATTTTCTTTTGTATTCCTTGATGGGATCACGCATCTGCCCCAGGTGCTTGCGGGTAATAGTTGTAAAACCGCTACTATGAAGCGTTAGTAGGTGGGATTCAACCAAATGCTGAGGAATAGCATGAATGAAATTTCCTTTTAAACAATTTGTGAAAGTGAGGATGTTCACAGAAAAATCTGCTTTTGTGACTGATATAATAAATTTTCTCCCCGTGTACTTCTAATCAAAATGAAGACAGATTTGAACACCTGGAAAATACACTTCTGCAAAAGGTCCTTGTGGTGCGGTCACCTCCACTGGGCACCTCTGGATGGGTATGACTCTATACCTAGCTATGATGACATCCTGTTCAGAGTGTAGAGATGGCCACCAGATTTAGGAAGACTTGCTGAAGTGCTGGTGCTTTATCAAATCTGGCACTTGAGAAACCCCTAGAATACCTTCGGGAAGCTGAGAGGTCAGGAAATGAGCTCGGAAGTTGAGTAACTCACATTTCCCTGTGCACCAGTCATGAGTCTAAGAGAACAAAAGCAGGAGCTGTGCAATGACCGCATCTACCAGCTGCAACCCATTTTCTGATGTCCAGGGATCATGAGGAGGGTGGGAAGGAGTAACGTGGATAGAATAGGATCAGATAAAAACAAGTACAGTTGAGGTAGACAAAAGGAGACTACCCAGTATGTGCCCCTTTGTTGAAAGCTTCCTGAGAAGAGCAGAGGCAGCTTTCAACAGCCAAAGGCATGCAAGCAGCCTGTTCCAGGATCAGGTGGTGAGGCAGGAAAAGCAGCAGTGCTGCAGCCCAGCACTGTAAGGGCACAGACAGCTGGTTATCTGCCACCTGAGCATCCACCTGCTGATGATCAATAGCTGTCCGTGATCATATTTGCTTGTCTTATCAGAAGCAGCCTTTCAGGGCAAGATTAGATACAAGGCTAAAAGTGTTCTGCTTGAAAGATTCTGACTGAAATGGCTGTTCTGTCAAAACCGGTGTGCTGCATGTAGATTCATCAATTCGGAGAAATTTCTTTTGAAAGGTAATGAGAAAAAACTTTGAAGAGATCAGACAATTCTGGTCAACTTCTTCAATATGGAAAGTTTCAACTTTTCTGTTTCAAACTAAGTTTGTTCCGTTCTTTGTTTTCTATAGCCTATAGAATATGTGCTAATTAGACTGAAAGTTTTTCAGCTGACAATCTCTCTGAATGATACATTCAAGATTTTTGCTGAGGGTCTGTCTTCTTCTTCTTCTTCTTCTTCTTCTTCTTCTTCTTCTTCCTATGTAAGTCATTTTATTTCAGAGTTAAGGAAATTTTAAAATTCCCCGGGAATAAAGAACAATCAAAAACAAACAACAAGAAAAATCAAACCGCACAGATTTTACCTCTCCTTTTGTGACATGTTTGTCACAGACTCGGTAGATGGCTCTTACACCTACACTAATTCACTAATAACAGCAGCTCATAGACTCTTGAGAAGATGTGGGTAAGCAGACTGCTAATAGCCTATGCTTTTTTTCTTGCAGTAAAGGCTACTGTCTGGAATAGAAAGAGTTTGGTGTCTAAACCCCACTCTGTTATTATGATGCTTACATGTGGAATCAATGAATGTGCATCCAGGTAACCTATCACTAACCCAGAGACAGCCAAAATGCCCTGCTAGATCCATACTCTTCATTTCTCGGAATAAAATAATACTCATTGTAATAAAAATGAAACTGGAATGTGAAGAAAGAGCTGTTAGATCACCAAACTGCTCTCTGCTTTGCAGAAACAGGTCAAGGAGAGGGAACTCCTCCCACCCAAGAGCAGAAGCAGCCAGATCAGCATGTAATCACAGCCTCACTGGATGTAAATCTCTTTGGTATTTTTCTGTATTTTAGAAGCAAGAAAATGATTCAAGGAATACACTGACCTACTTGATTCAGGAGTATTAAGATTCAATCCAATTTTAGGGCTGTGCATTCCCAGGGGGAGGAGGAAATTGTATCAACTTTCTACAAAAGCTGTCTCAGGAGCTCTTAGTAATAGCCAAAACCTTTTACTTGGCACGACGCCACCCTAATTAACAAGAAGAGGTGCTGGGAATAAGCTCTGCAGGAAACAAAACTGAGGATGAAAACTGGCAGGTGTGGCAAGGGAAAGACACGAAACTACACACATTGCCTTAAATTTTCCTCTACTTCGAAAAAACCATCTGCGCCTGAACTTGGCATAATGCAGGAGGGGATTCTCACAAGTGCCCGGTCCATTGGTAACTACTGGCAGGCGGTAGCTATGCAGCGAGTGCAAGCATCTAGAAAAATGTTTGCTCTGCACTGCTGTAGGCTTGCTCCTGTGTGAGCAGGCTTGAAAATGTAGGCTCATTATCTGCTTGATGCCATGGAGGCTCTGCAGTGGGAATCAAACCCCATTAGCTTCCTAAGCAATCTAGCAGCACGTTGCAGCTGGAGTTACCATGGGACTGCGCCCCACCACCAAGAAACAAAATATGCAACAGTGATAGCTCTGCGGTAGGGACAGAAGACTGTGATTTACCTTCCTCCTTTAGCTTGCAACACTTATGATAGCCACAGAGATGTCAGAGATGTCT
Organism: Alectura lathami; assembly: GCA_013399715.1. NCBI lineage: Eukaryota > Metazoa > Chordata > Aves > Galliformes > Megapodiidae > Alectura > Alectura lathami. The sequence continues at coordinate 165,059 of VXAV01010435.1, forward strand.
CACCTCTCAGGGAAGCAAACTACTCTCATGAGTGTTTCACGGTGGGATTGGTTCATTGTAAGAAAATATACTTCAGCTAGGCTGTGAAATGTGAGGCTTTGTAGGCTGAAACAGCTAAACGTCTGGAATGGAGAGTCTTTTGTTTTAAAATTGAACTGCTTAATTTTTTTTTAATTTTTAAGTGAAAAATATTTAAACAAGCTTTGCAAAAATTGGGTGTTTTTATTTTTTTACACTATAAAATGTTAGATTATTACATTATTGATATTTCTATTTTCCAGAGTAAAAGCAAATTTTCTTTCTAAATTTCTGGAAGTTTTCAAGTTTGTTTTTTTTTTGGTTGGTTGGTTTTTATTTTTCTTTTTGGGGAAAAACAATTTGAAAGAAAAAACATCGATGCTTTTCATTCTTACCTCCTACACCCTATTCCTTCTTCTATTATTTATCTAAACATTTTGCCATCCTCCTAGACAAGAACAATATGACAAATGCTTTAAAAATAATCTCAGTATTTTTATAGACCCATATGTTAATGCCTGAGTACGTTTTTGTGAACTTTTCCCATCTCAGGGGGTCACTTGCATGTGATCAACATTGTTTAGACACAGTTGCACTCATGCCACAGTGTCATTGTGCAGCCAGAACACTTGCTTTTGTTATTACTGTGCCTAAAGTTTCTTCTCCAGGCAGTTTGGAAGACTCACATGAATATAGCAACATACCTAGACAAAAATGTAAGGAAAAGCAGTAGAAGTTGGGCTGACACAGAGAAGGACTGGGACCTTTTGTTTAACCAAAGAAAGTATGTTCTATGTTTTCAGAAGCTCTTTAAAGGAGTGAGTGAAAAATGGAACTGAGTTAACAAGGAAAAGAAATAAAACTTGGTGTGAAAAAAGGGCAAAGGNCTACTAAATTATAATCATCCATTTTAGTGGCCAGCATAATAAAAATATAGGCTTTAAAGCAAATGAAGCAAGTAAGCAGAACCAGCTGAGCATCTGACCCTGAGCATTCAAGCAAACAGACTGCCGGGGGGCGGGCTGGGAAGTGAATTGACTTTGGGGGTAAAACAGGAACAGATCTGCGAGATCAAGAACCTCATAGAATTTGATCACAGATCACAGTTACAGAACTAGAACAATTGTATGATGGGAAAAAAAAAAAAAAAAAAGGAAAAAAAAAAAAAAAAAAAGAAAAACACGTGGATTTCTGGCCTCCAACTGTTCTTAAGCAGCTGGGCTTTGTTCAGAGGTAGGGATACCACTGGAGTAATAAAATGCTTCAGGTGCTAGCAGTTGTGCTTGCTGCAGTCCTACTCTATTGGGTGTTGCATGCCTTAATTTGTTTTCATTTCTGCTAATGAAAACAAATAGAAATGAGAAAACTCCAGGGAGCAAAGAAAGAAAGAGCATTTACGTTTCAAAGCTCTGCAGCCTGCTCTCTAGTGTGCACTCACAGTGCAAAGCAACGTTCATGCCTTGTTAAATAAAAAACAAAGACCAAAAAAGAAAATAGAGCTGTTTTACCATCAAGCACAGATGCCATTACTACTCACCAATTCGCAGATTCTTTGCAGTCTCTGGCCTGAGGCTACATGAACATGCATATCTAAATTTGAAATGCAATAACTGAAACCTTTCTTTCCACCTTGAATACACTGACAAACGCATAATGAAATTCAGATTCAAGCAGAAAGGTATGGAAAGTTCCCTGAGAGTTACAGTCTGCTATCTGTTTAACACAAAGAGAAGAGCCATCAGGCCTGTTTTTCCGTTCCTATATTCCCAGCAGACAATCAGAGCTTGAGCCAGTGCTTTATTATGGAGTCCCTCAAGTCATTGAATAGGTGCAATCCAAAGCATTCATCCAGCTTCACTGCATCAGCTCTTTCAATTAAGCCCGAAAAGGGGTCACCGTGAAACCTCCATCTCCGTCTTTGCTGCTAAAAACTTCAAGAGAAGTGACAATTAAAAGAATTTTGGTTAATCTGCACTCTGCCTGCTGCTTGGTTTTCAGACAATAGTCAATCAACAAGACTTGAAAGAGGCTGGCAAGCATCCATGTTGCACTGCCCTGTGCCGTAGCTCAGATAAAATGGTGAGCACATTACCCTGATGGATATCACACCAAAGAAGACGCTTAATAACTCAGCCCTGAGACCAGCATGTGCTGTTTTGCAGTGGAGCCAGCTGTCGTGCTTTCTCAAGTTGTGACCTCATTGGATTTATGAAAGTAAGCTGAACTGAGCTGTGTTTATATTTGGCTCTGAAACCTCTTTTGAAAATCCAGAATAATGCAGGAAGTAGTGATGTGGATTCAACAGTGGGTGTGATTCCCCTCCAGTTTTGGACTGTTGGGGTGTTGCAGCATGGAGTGAGGAAGCACTGTGGTACTGGTGGGAGCTGTGTTTCGGGTAAGGTATTACACCTTTTTTGTGAAAATCTGCACAAAGCTGGCTTGAGAGAAGTGCACTGCAGCAATTTTAATGTCTGGTTGTCACTGATATACTCCAAAACAGAAAGAAAAGCAGAAACAGAATGCATTCTGCAGGACTTGCCTGCTCTGCTCCCTTACCACTTTGCAAGTTTCAGCACGACTCCTACAGCTAGAATGCTCCACCTTTGCTCTGTATTCAGCCTGCAAAACAAGTTATCTTCTTCAGTGACCCCCCTGGGTTTTGCCTGCCTGCATCAGTCCACACAGTCATTCTTTTAATACCATGTACTTTGATGTGAGAAAGAAGGTAAAGGTAAGGGGAACTGGCCTCTGTCACCGTTTTATCTACTTGCATTCCTTCCACATTGGCTTTTTCATGCTCTTCCCTCTCCTCCCTCCCTGTTTGTTTTCTTTCTCCCAACAGTGCTGGCATTAGAGATAAGGCAACTTCATCTCAGGACAAGAGTCTGCTCTTAAAAAGCCTGAAGATTCACCTTCTGCTTCCAGTTTTACCATGGCTCCTGCATTGACATAAGTAAGGGTGCACTGGTGTGTCTCTGAGCAGCCTCTGATCACCAGCATCAATGTGTTCCATTTCAGTTGCTCTGTTTTCAAGATTTAATAACGAACTCAATTTTCTAGATAAACAGTTTGTCATCATGATAGCCTTTAAATCTGTCCTACATGCAGTAAATTGCTGCCCATCGCATTAGAGTGTTTACTATTCCACCAAAATCATTATCAGCTGTGTGCTGGAGTCTACACTAGCTTAGATCCTTGCTTGGTGCAAACGGCATGTGCTGCCTCATGTACCATACAACGCATGAAGGCTGTTTTGTATGAGACAGTGAGAGACAGAAAAGTTGAATTTTATTGCTTCCGGCTGTATCACATAACTAGTTTCTGCACAAATTCAGAAATCCTGATCTGACCTAGAGCCAGCTCCCACAAGAAACCATTGTCTTGCTACTAATCCCCAGCTGTATTGTGAACAGCAAAGATGCATGAAGGGAGTTTTCACTGGCATAAAGGAAGAGCTGCTGTCAGGAAAATAGCACTGAGTTTTGGGAAGTTCTCTTTCACTAGGTCTGTGAGACTCTGAGATTGGTCCCTTCTAGGGCAGATGCTGCTTTGCTCTCAGGGTGGGTTTGTCACACGCCTCAGTTAAGCTAGTTGTGCGTTCAGAGGATAAGCTGTTGACACATGCTATGAATTGTGTTTACAAAAGTTCATAAAATATTTCCAGCTGAGGTAACGTCTCAGACTCTTGACATTAGGGGCAAAAAATACACTCCTTGTGTGATTTTCGATATCCTAAAAGGAAGGCAGGAGGTGCTCCAGATGCGGAGCAGAAGCTCCCGGCAGCCCAGGAGAGGCCTGCAGTGGAGCAGGCTGTGCCCCTGCAGCCCATGGGCACCACACAGAGCAGATCTCCACGTGCAGCCTGTGGAGGAGCCCACGGTTCTGCAGGGGGATGTGGCCTGAAGGAGGCCGCAGCCCATGGAGGCCCCGCAGGAGCAGGCCACAGGCCAGACCTGCAGCCCATGGAGAGGAGCCAGTGGTGGGGCTGGAGGCCTGGGAGAGGTGCTGCCTGCGAGGCCTCATGCTGGAGCAACTCCTGTAGGGTGGGCCCAGTGGTATGGAGCAGTGTTGGGGCAGGGCTGGGAGAACTGTAGCCTGTGGGAGCCCACGTGGGATCAGCTGGGGAAAGACGGCACCCATGGGAGGGACCCATGTGGAGCAGGGGCAGAGAGCGGCCATGTAGGAGCAGCAGAGACAGAGCATTACGGACTGATAGCAGCCAGCCCCCATTCCCCATTCCTGTGCGCTGCTTGGGGAAAAGAGATTTTTTCAGTTTGCTTTTAGTTTCATACTGCTCTAGTCTGTTAGTAGTAGGCAATAAATTATATTATTCTTCCTGCGTTGAGTCTGTTTTGTCCATTATGGTAATTGGTGAGTGATCTCCCTGTCCTTATCTCAACCTGTGAGCCTTTTTTTTTTTTTCCCGTGATATCTTCTCCCCCAGTTCTTTTGAGGAGAGGGAGTGAAAGAGCAGCGTAGTGGAGGTTAGTTGGAAGTCAGTGTGAAACCACCACGGAGTCCCTCCCTGACAGTGGATATATCTCTCCACTGGAGTACAGGAGTCCAGGCATGTCTCACATGTAGGTTGCAGATATCCTTCAGTCTAGGATGGTTATTCTTGTCTGCTTTAAATATGCAAACAGGCCAGGAAAAACAGGGATTCTTCTAGGACATCTGACATCTATCAGCCTACTACCTTGTTCTTTTGATCTCTTTCTTTGAAGCTCAAGATTTAGTGTTTACTTTAATGAATACAGAGAAACAATAAGAGACTTTCATATTTGTTGTTCACCATCAGAGAAAGACTGGTCTGTTTGGGAAGCTAAAACCTTATCCTCACTGGAAGAAAATGGATACAGAAACAGTAGCTGGGTATGAACTTCACAGTAGTGAAATATTTTACTCCAGTTTGATGATCCATGGAAGGAGTTGCTGCAAGAATGGGTTCTCTCAATACTTGTAAGGATGAGATACGTGAAGTGCTGAGTACCCAAAGTTCACCTTTAATGATAGTCAGCAACTCTGTAATGACTCCTTTATACTTCAGGAGCTCTTTGAAAGATTAGGTTTAATGCAACCTATATAACCAGGAGGTGAGGTTTGGTATGAATTTTTGAGAAATTATTCTTTTCAATAAGCCATTTTTAATTTCACATTCCTGATGAATTATATAAATTGTATATATTCTCACATATACACACATAAAAACCTGTATACTGCTAAGCTCCTGGGAAAAAACAAACAAACAAACAGTGTATTCATAGGTATATTTTTGTTTGGCATCCTCAAATTAAAATTTCAGCAAATTAAACAATTCATTATCCAGAAATTATTAAACTATTAATCCATTAGTTCAAATTTGGGGTTAGTATTAAATAAGTGGAAGAAAGTCTCAAACTAGCTACTTCCTTGTTTTCATATTTACTTTATACAGGTATTTCTCTCTGGAGCTTTTAGGACAAGTTTCATTCTGGAAAAATTATTACAACCCATTTATTAACCCTTCAAAATGAAGAGGGCAGGACAGATTATAGCCAAATGATTAATATGTATGCATCACATTTTATAACCATTATAATGTAATGCTATTTCTTTCCAAGAGTAAAGTAGTGACCCATCATGAGAATAACTTACAGCAACAAAGAGGATCAGGGTGTAAAGCTACAAGATTATTTTATTCTTTGAAATCTGAAGGAAGGAGACACTGATGATACACCATGACATGAATGCTGATTACTTTTATGCCATAGAAAGCCAGTGATTGGAGATCTGACCTCTAGCAGAAAATAACACCTGTCTGGGTACATAATTTTACTCTATTATAAAGAAACAGGAAAGTGATGAGGGACTTTCAATCAATTTTTAATTGTACCCACAAAAATGAGTATCTATCACAGTGATTTGAGGGGAAGGACAAAGATCATCCTATCACATTTGTTCATTGGAGAAAAAATATGCTTCTGAGTAGTGCTCCATCATTTCTTGCTGAGCCAGCCTGCCTTTGATGGGCTGATGGAATGCCATCTTTTAGAGGGGGAACAATTAATTACAGGCTGGCCCAGCTCCCATAGAGAGCACTGGTAGACTTCTTGCTAATTTACATGGAGAACCAGAAGCCCTGAATTTTAGATACTTAGCCAAATGCTTAAGTGTGTTGGAAATGAAAATTCTGCTATCTAATATTCTGTTGAACCTCTGCATATCTTTTCTACCCTTTTGAATTCTTTGTGTGTTTTTGATAACTTATGGTGGTGCAGCTAAATTTAGGCCTTTTCAGTGTAGGTCACTGAAGTCAGGCACCCTGATCTGCCTTGGTAAGGCAGAAAGAGAAACAGGCATTTTTATGAAACAGTTTCTGACCACTTTCTGATATCTGCATTATGATGTGATTTTCATGTGAGAAGCAGTCATTTCCCTCTACTAAGGCCACTGTGAAAGACTAGAAAGGGTAGTTCTGATGTCAACACATTCATTAGTGAACGCTCCCAGTTGGCCAAATGAATCCTGATGTGTTAAAAAACAAACAAAATATACCAGGCTCTTTAGTATAGCATATGTGTACCTGGAACACAAGATTACTGGGGTCTGCAAACGGTCCCATGCAGAGACAGCTGCTGCCTTGCTGCTTTTCTTGCCTTATTTGATCAGGCAACAGAAGGAGACAAGCACAGAGGACAAGATTTGCCTGTAACAACTCCCCCCCAGCAGCACTTGTGGGGACTGGTGTGGCAGCTTTTATGGGCTCAGTACAAACTCCACTGTGGTGTTGTCCACCATGCGCTTCTCTTATGTAATTTTCCCCGATGGTGGCTACCCTGGAGCCAGCTGGGCTTATTTCTGTATCCTTACCGAACAGACCCAAGCAGAAGATGAGATACTCTTCTGACAGAGAATGCTTGTTTTTATAAGGATATAGCTAGTTTCTTCAGAGTTGAATTACTTTTTGTTTTGAAAGCTGTTAAACACTTTGGTCTTCCAGTTAACAATTGCCACCACAATAAACCTCTTCAATTTACAGGAGAAGATACAAGGAACTAATGACACAATGTTCCATGGCATCCAATCATTCAATTTAAGGAGACGATGGTAACTTCAAGTAGAGGGACTTGTCTCTCAAGAGTGTGAGATCCTCTAGAAAGCTAATGTAGTTTATTAATATTTGTTATTTCCACCTCCTTGAAACACTATCCCCACTAGATGGAAAGAAAGTATAGACAAAAGGCATTTTGTCAGCTTCTAGGTAGAAACTTTGGAGGAAGTTAAGAACACCATTTTTCTAAAGAGTTAACATAAAACCTCTACAAAATGTAGTCAGGAAAGGATCAGAAAAATCTACAAAGTTAAGTAACAACAATGCGGCAGCGCAGTGGTCTCAGGCATGCCTTGTAGGCATAGACAGAAGAGCAGCCTTACAAAAAAGACACAGAGCATATCTGGAAGCTTGCACAGACTTCAGAGACTGTTTTTCTGCTTGCTGCATTGTTCAGAGGTCATTTTTCTCCCAAAACGTGGTGGTTCTTCTAGTCTGAGCTTGGGAGGATGGGAATGGAGCAGGACTATAACCACTCTCCTTGCTGTTCCCTTTGCGTCACCTTGTTTTGCAGACAAGGGAAAGATAACTATCCCGAAGAAGGGATTGCTTTTATACCCAGAGGCCTGTGATTTTCCCTCTCTGTAATGTAAAATTATCTTGATTATTCACATTGGTACATATTCGTCTGAACTGAAAGCATGCATATTTTCTTGCAAATGGTGTTTTTCTTTTTTTTTTTTTCTGAGCATTGTGTACAATAAGAATGAAAACTAGCAGTCCTGTTTTTTTTTACCCAACAGGTTTAAGCTGCATTAAAAAAAAAAAAAAAACCTTTGGGAATATTTGTTTGAAGTAGCAGATAAGAAAGAAAGATTGTTCAGATAAGAAAGAAAGGTAATTCCATAGTTATTAAACAATGAATTTTTTCTACATAATTCAAAAGAAGTTGGGGTTGAGCTTGGCTTTTTCTGGTAGATTGCGATCTACCAAATTTTGATCAAAACTATTTGAATTTACTCTAATTTTTTATACCTAAGGTCATATATTTTTGTTTAAAAAATGTCAAGAAAATCCTGCCGTAACAGTACACCCACATGCCTTCCTTGGGAGACAGGGAACGAGCTCTGCAGATGTTAGATGTGTTGGTTAATGAGGTGCTGGAGGGCACTCAGACACCAAAGGTCTGTTGGAAAAATCTGGTCAGAGTAGAAGAAAGCTTATTCTGTGGTCAAGGGAGAAATCATGTTGCAGATGCTCTCGTGCAGTGAGATATAGCAAGGCTATAATATCAATAATCTGCATGTTAGTGAGTCAGAAGTCTTCAGATTAAAGCTTTCCCAAGTGGGCTGTGCGACAGCAGATCTCGACAGCTTTATTACTGTTGAGTATAACAACTTTCTTCATAATCATTGATAGTGTTTTCCTCTGTTACTTTCATAGGGGATATAAGTCCTCCAAATAAATCCTTCTATTCCAGAAGCAGAAAAATCATGCCTTTTATACAATTTTTGTGTTGTTATCATAATCTTTGCTATTATGAGGATTTTTTTATCTATGGGAATGCAAAAGAAGTACATGTAGAGCTAAATCCTAATGCTAAATACTAAATTCTGAAGTTATTTTTAAGTTTCAGTTTCTGTTTTTATTTCACATGGGGATGAACCCCAAATTTCTAGATGTTTTTGAAAACAAAACTGTGTCAAAATGTGAGTTCTCTGTCTTTCTGAATAGAAGTGAATGGAGAGTCCTTAACTTCATAATATAGTTTTTATGGGTGAGAAAAGATCTGTTTATTTCTTACTGTAAAGTGCTGCTGATGAGATCTAAGATGCATGGGTTGCTCAGTGTGCAGGTAGATACCTGCCTCGCCTGGCACACCTGAGTCACAGGGACCAGCATGCAGAACTTAGCATTGCTGTTATGTGCTGTGATCACCCCTCAGCTAAGGAGCTGCCCAGAGCCCTGTTGTGAGCTATCTCAAACCCTGGAACCAGAAGTGGTGTATATTACCATTTGACTAGATGTGCCCATTCCTACAGATGAGTCTTGTAGAGTCTCCCATTGGGTATCCATCAAACTCCTCTGTGAGACAGAGGTGCCAAGGGAAGGGTAAGGACAATGCCTGCTCAGACTTTAAGAGCCCTTGGAGATGAAAGCCAAGTGAGCAGAAAGTAGACATAGGGATTATTTCTAATGGTGGGACATGTAGGGTCTCTCTGTCATGGACAGCCTGAGCAGAATTGTATATACCATAAAATTTCTGATAACCGATTATTTTTCCCCAGTTTTGGGTACTGTGGTGTTAACATACTCTCCCTGGGTGAACTGGTTTGAGTACTTACCTCCAAGGCAGAATTCACCACCAGAAGACCCCATACTGAAGAATGCATTTACATGTCTTCTGCCAGCAATCTGGCATGAAACCAGCCACTTATGTCCTCCTTCTCTTCTCAGCTGATAGGCTTCCAAAATTGCTTGCTGAAGCACTTTACAATCTTCAGGTGCTCCATATGAAGCTTTAGCAACACAAAGCCACCAAGGGTAGGGGAAAGAAAATCTGACAGGCAACAGCCTATCTGCCTGGGGGCAGGATATTGTTTCGCTCAGCTATGTAGCTGTGAAAATGTTTTACGGATCTACCCTTAACAAACCTGGCTGTGGTCATGTATGAAATATGTGGAATATGTGGTAGTCCTGTTTCTTAAGCACTGAGACTGA
>VXAV01010435.1:188323-206157 GCA_013399715.1 Alectura lathami
CATCTGGCTTTTCTATCATGGAAACTCATAGAAATTTATGTAAATAATGGATTTTGTAGACAAGGAGAAAAGTACAATTTATTGAGGAATTAATGAGGAATAGTTAACATGACTTTTACCAAGACAAATCATGATTCACAAATCTATCAGTGGTCCGTGAAGGAGTGAAGAAGCATATGAATAAAGGTGATTCAACAGATGTAGTGTTTGAGGATTTCCAGACAGCTTGCAAGAAGGTTTGTCCCCAAAGGTTCTTAAAGAAAAAAAGCTGTCATTTGAGAATGCCTCTCATGGAGAAATAACCAGTTAAAAGACTGGAAACAAAAAGAACAAATCATGAATTTTTCATGGGGAAATGTTAACTATGCTGGGGCTTCACTATATTCTCAGAAGCATTCTTCCAAAGGGGGCTAGGTGGCAACATTTAGTGGTCATATAGAATTATTTATTGTAGTCAAATCTAAAGCTGGCTGTGAATGATTGCAGAAGATCTTGCTATACTTACCATAATTCAGCATTGATAAGTGCAATGTAATGCATCTGGGAACAAATATTTCTAGCCATGCATGCACCGTTCTTGGATGTAAATTATCTGTCACTAGTCAAGAAGTAAATCTTGGAGTTGTACTAGGTAGATTTCTGTAAGATCATTGCACAACAGTGGTCAAAATGGCAAATAGGCTGTTAGGAACTACTAGGAAGCAGAATTGAGAGCCAAACCAAAAATGCTTTAACCATCTATAAGTGCCTGGTGCCGATGTATTCTGAAAAACTGATGTAGGACTAGGCCTGCCCTTATATCACAGAAAGCAGAACAGAAAGGAATACCAAAAAGTTTGGTCGCAGAATAGTCTGCATGGAAGAACAGACCAAACAGACCACCTTCTGCATGGGAAAGAGGAAAAAGAGAAGATAATACGATAAAACCAAATGAAGTTACTACTGGGTTAGAGAACGGACATGAGAAAACACTGTTCCCTGTTTCTGGGCACAAAAATTAATCAGTGCTAATGCATCAAGCAGTTCTTTTAATACAAAATGAAGAAGCTTCTTTTTCACACAGCTCATAATTAAAGAAGCTGTCATTGCTGAGAGAAGCTGTGGAGGCAAAAATGCAAATAGAATCAGGAAGGGATTAGCTAAATTAGGACAGGTCCATTGTCACTCATTAAACAGGATGGTCTCTGCATGACCTTCAGCTCAGGTGATCCCTATGGCACCGACTGCCACAAGAGGTGCTTGGCCAAAGTTCTGTCTGTACTTATAAATAACTTCTCATATGTATCACCTGCTGGGTGGTTTGGGAAACAGGATTTGGGGCTACTTGGATCTGAATCGGATTGGTCATTATATATGTCTTATTGAGCTAAGTGCTTAATGCCTTCACTGTACTGCTTTGGGAGCAACTTCTGTTCCAGAGAGTGGATGTGCCCTTGGCTCAGCTGGTCACATATGCTGTTCCTGGGCATTTCTAATATGCTTTCTGTGAATAAACCAAGCAGGTGAAAGGGAGCCTGCTCCTGTGCTGGACATGATAGGCACAACAACATAACAATATCATTGTCAGGTATCAAGGGTAAAATGTTTGTAGTACACCTGCATAAATGCAGTAAATGTTGTCTGCAGTCTGAATTTGAATGTATGTTGAATGAGAGGCAAGGATACAAAAACGTCACTGGATTATATTAGGATTAAGTCAGATACAGACAGACCTGCTACTTTTGCATTTTGTATTAAAAAAAAAAAAAAAAAATCTGAAAATCTACCTTTTTTCAACAAGAATCTATTATCAGCTTGTTTAACAAGAAATCAGGATTTACATAATACGGCAAACTTCTCTGTGGCATTTAGTTATATTATGCTGATATATTCCAGAAAGAAGCAAGGTCTAATAGCAAGTCCTCCCTGGCAGTTGTTCCTCAGGAAAAATCCTGGTGATACTGTATGGTGGAGGAAATCCCTGAATAGATGAGCTACAAGATAAATTGTTGAGAGTGTCAGGAATTATTTGTAGCATTTAGCAATAAAACACAATATTGTTAGTATCATGTAAGCCAGAATCTGATTTCAATAGCAGTAATTTAATGTGCGATAATATTGCTCTGTGTGCTTGCATGCAGACGTGCTTTGAAGGGGGAAGGAAAGGGATGTGCTAAAAAGGTTTTTACACCTGCCAAGAGCAGCTGCTGCTTCTTCTGGGAAAATCCATGCAGAGATAAGCACATCTGTGTACAAGCAGACAGGTAGAAGAAGGCATGGGTAGAAGTGCATATTGGTGTAAGAAAGCAATAAGGAGGGAAGTGGCAGTGCTGAGATGGCCCCAGGATGTTTCACTGCCAGTCCTGCACGGAGTGCTGATGTTTTGGCCAGCTTGTTTCATCTTCCTATGTTTTCTCTGGAAAGAAGAGTCATTCTATGCTCCTTCTTATAGAAGAGTTCCTCCCTCCACTTCCTCCATGGTCCTTTACAGAGGCCTTTCATAATCCCATGCAGCTCTGTGCACTTAACGTACAGATGATAATAGCGTATATTTAATGTAATAGGAGCATTTAAGACAGATACTCATATCATTTATCACTGCAAATGGAAATTGAAGACGGGAATCGTTATTACGTGACTCATCTAGCAATATCATTCACAATACCCAAGGGCTTTGGTGAGCAGGCCCATAGCATTATACATGTTGTTGCACAGTGGAAGAAATCAAGGAAAACAACAGTGAAGTCCTTTGGTCAAAGTCACCCAAAGAAGGAGTTTTTGAAATCACAGGCCATTCCAGGCAAGACTGCTTCCCACTTACTACATGCATTATTCAACAAGAGAGTTACTCCTTGTTCTATATGTGAAAAGTGATGTCAAATATCCAGCATTTTTTTAAGCGCTGAAAGATGAAGACTTGAGGTGCAATGAATGAAATACGAGCTTGGTGTATTTTTCTTAAGGCAATGTCAATAATATGACAATTAAAGATGAGACCACATAAACAAATGTTTCCTTTGCAGGATAACAGTGGAGCAATCTGTTTCACAGATAAAATGTGCAGTATATCGATGCTAAAATTTAACCAACTACATCTCTACCGTGGGCCAGTCTGCTTCCTGGACTGTGGCCTTTGAGTGGTCTCTGAGTCCACGGAGTACTTCTAATTGACCCATGGAAGGATATCACGACATCTACATTGGATAAAGTTAGACACATCTGGACGCAGTACCCCAGGTGTGTTCTCACCAGCGCAGAGCAGAGGGGCAGGATCACCTCCCTCGCCCTGCTGGCCACACTTCTTTGGATGCAGCCCAGGATGCGGTTGGCTTCTGCACACTGCTGGCTCATGTCCAGCTTGTCATCCACCAGAACCCCTAAGTCCTTTTTGGCAGAGCTCTGCTCAATCCTTTCACCCCCCAGCTTGTACTGATAGTGGGGGTTGCTGTGACCCAGGTGCAAGACCTTGCACTTGGCGTTGTTGAAGCTCATGAGGTTAGCCTTGGCCCACAGCTCAAGCCTGCCTAGGTCCCTCTGGATGACATCTCATCCCTCAGGTGTGTCGACCACACCGCATAGCTTAGTGTCATCCACAGGCTTGCTGAGGGTGCACTCAATCCTACTGTTGATGTTATTGATGAAGATATTGAGGAGTATCAGTCCCAGAACAGACCCCTGAGGGACACCACTCATCGCTGATCTTGATTTGGACATTGAGCCATTGACCACCACTCTCTGAGTGAAATCTTTCCACCAGTTGTTCATCCATCAAAGATTCTACCCATCAAGTCCATATCTTTCCAGTTTAGAGAGAAGGATGTTACGGGGGACCGTGTCAAAGGCCTTACTGAAGTCCAGACAGATGACATCAGTGGCTCTTCCCTTGTCCACCGATGCAGTTATACCATCGTAGAAGACCACTAAGTTGGTCAGGCAGGACTTGTCCTTGGTGAAGCCATGCTATTTTTCTTGCATCACCTCCCTGTCTTCCATGTGCCTTAGCATATCTTCCAGGAGGATCTGTTCCATGGTCTTCCCAGGCACACAGTTGACGCTGACAGGTCAGTAGTTCCCTGGGTCATCCTTTCTACCGTTCTGAAAATGAGCGTAACATTGCCCTTCTTCCAGTCAGCAGGGACTTTTCTTGTCTGACATTTCAAAAGGAAATAATTTTCAAAGACACTAAACTCTTGAAGAAGTTTTATCTATTTTGAGCAATTCCTGCCCCAAATTGTTTTGCTCAAATGGCGTCTTACTTAAATCAACGTGGCAGAGCTTAAGTAGGACTCAAATGTGTGAGATACCTTCACCAGCCTTCACATGTCTTGAGTGATCTGTTCAGATTTGACCAATTAATTCAAGCCTGACTGCTGCTTCTTTTTGGCAGTGAAAAAAAAAAAAAAAAAAGACTCCACAGCAGCATTTCCCATGACTGTCATTACCCCATGTAAGCATGCATTGGCATTTTGATTATTACAACTACCCTAGACAAATATGTTTGTTGCCTAAATCATCTGACTCATTCTGTAAATGCAACGACAAAACCTCATAGGCATAGTGTTTATTACCATCATCAACATCAAAACTAGCAATAGAACAGGTTTCAACAGATTAGTGTTGGAAAAGGATAACACCTTTCATCCAAGACTTCAGAAACTCCGTCAATTAGCGGGCAAACACTGCAATTTACAGTTATGCCAAGCAATTCAGACTACCATTAATGACTTGTTACTCAGATCGAAACCACAGATCCCCTGCCTTATTAAAAGAAAACTATAAAGTTCAGCAGACAACGCTAAACAGACCACAGCATCAAAAGCCTTTTGAAGATTAATACATTGACTAAATTACCAGAGATACGTTTAGAAGCAAATCACACAGACGTTCATTACATCCGCAGCCATTTTTAATTTATCAGAGTGTGTTCTTAATTTGCAACATTCCCTATTTCATAACTTATGGCTGTGGATGATAGGATCAGTTTTTTACTATCATTATTACTTTTTTTTACAGGATAAAATTTTGGGGGTCATAATCTAGACGCCATCTGAAGAAATCTTCTTAATTTCAAATGAGTCATTTGGAAAATATCCTTCAAGAGTTATGTTTGCTGAGGCATGGACAGGAAAAGATAGTGAGAACTGTTGCAGCTGTGTTATATAAAAGGAAGAGACAATTTAATGGAAAATTTCATACTTTGCAGAAATTTGATTGCCTATTTTCTCTATGTAGATACGTTATTAGAGCAGCTACAGCTGCTGCACTGAAGGTATATTTTCACTGATGATGATCAGGATGGGAGTGCCAAAACAGTGTGTGGAATTTAACATTTTATTCTGTTGCAGAATTACAGCAAACATTTACAAATCTCTCAGATGTTATTTTCCTTTTATTAGACAGGAGTGGGAATTTGCTCCTTATAGCTGATCTTTATTGTCCAAGGGACACAGACTATTTGCCGGTGCCAGGACCTTACTGGATTCAGTATAACGGCAAAGAAATCATCAGTTAAGTGTGTCTGTCTCACCTGCTGGTTTTACTGCATGCAGGATACACTAGTTGCCTTAGCACCATAAGCATAGACTGTCCCACATCATTCTCCCCTCCATATCTCTTTTTTTCACTGACTTTTTTATATATATATATATAAAATCCTTTTAAAATTACATTGTAATGCTATGATCTGGATCTTCATAGATCTCTTTGTTTATAATTAGTGTTGGAGGTGAACATGTCATATATTCTACGCCATAAAATCTCTTACCTTCACAGCTATGATAGTTGTATTTCTTCACTGAGGCCAAAATAATCCCAGAACTGCTGTCAAATGTTTTATGTTCTGCAATTTGGAGTTTATTAGTGTTAACAGGGTGGTGTTATATACTGTTTGTGGTGTACAAGGTCCTGCAGGAAAAACATTCCTGTACTACAGTGGTTCAATAGCCAAAACAATTCTAAAGCTTATCTTATGGAACTTTATTTGGTTTTCAGAGAAGAAAACAAGAGATTTTTAGGGATATCTAAAGTAGAAGATTCTCTTTTACTATGTAAATGGCTTTTCAAGTGGAATCAATAAACGTGAATCTTACAGTATTTTAAATTATTATTAAATATCTGCAGAACAAGTTTTGTTGTCTCTAAAGCCTTTGGGTCGGTACTGCACCTGAAAACCACAACAGCTGAAAGCAGCTGCTTTTAGTCTGTCTGCTTTTTCTCAGGACACTCCGGACAATGAAGTGATGCATCATCTGAAGATGACTCCTTTTACAGACATATCTCAGAACGCATCCGCTGACATCGCATCTCCTGATTTTGTAATGACCTGACATTTACTTCTTTTTTTTTTTTTTAACATTTGTTTTCGTCTTTTCATACTCACAGTCTTAGCAATCTCAATACAAGATGTTATCCAGACCACCTCAGCCAGGTCTAGAAATGTATCATTGATTTTTACATCAAACTCTTCAGAACTGCACCATGTCCAGACAAGCTGTGGGTTGAAATACCATCTTCATTAAAATAAATCAGTAGCTTAAGTGTTACCAAGATTTGAGCAAATATTACATTACCAATACTTTTTCAGTAAAAGTTCCCACCAAGCATTATAGCAGCATTCTAAATTCCCCTTAGCACCTATAGAAAGTGATGAAATGGCCCAGAAGTGTATGGAGAAATGTTTCTTCAAACACTGTAGTAGGTAAACTTGTAAGCAGCTTATTCTCTCTGTCCTGACTCAAAGCTGAAATCACTGTGCTTGAAAATGACAGCTCATGTTGGTGCCCGGAGATGGCTTTTCGTACCATCAGATGAACTGGCCAATAGGACTACACAGTCCAACGTCTAGCATATTATTTTTTGTAAAAAGGAGCTGATCGTCCTGGAAGTCATTCAAGGCAACCTTGTTCAAAGAAAATGGCTTTCAACCTGTTCCGACACCATGATTGTATTGCAGAGTATTTGGAATTGCAGCTGGTATCTCAGAGCAATACTGGGAAAGCTCTGTCAGCAACAGGGTCAAAGAGCTGGCTGAAAGCCGTTCTGCTGGTAAGATCTGAGCACTGCTTTTTCAGCAAGCGTATGTGTGGTGGCCAGGAGAACAGTGTGACAAGCAAGTGGGAGAAGACAAAATATTTCTGCTTCCTAGCTGAGTTTCTACTAAGAAATTCAGTCTTTAGCCAAATGACAAGAAGAACACAGAGAAAAGGAAAACTGTCTGCAATCACTAGTTTTTTACTGTATGAAGAAACCATTGTTAACAGCATAGCTATATGTACATAACACCCTCCAAAACCCACTTTTTGATCTCTATACATTGCAAGCAGTGGCTGCCCTCAGCCAACTCCCCACAGTTTTAAAACTTGTTCACACGATGCCATACATTATGGAATATCCCTTTGGCCAGTTTAGGTCAGCTGCACCAGTTCTGTCCCTGTCATGATTTTCCACAAGTATTGCATATCACAACATCATGTAAAGAGCTATAAGCAAGTCAGGTTGATGTTTTGATGTATTATACTTTCTCTGAGCTTTCTGAATGCATCCTGTAGATCACATTTTCTCTCAAATAGAACTGAAAATCGTTCTGTCTAAACCTGCTTATCTCACAGATAAATCACCTGAATGCGCATCCTACGACTCAAGCTCAGTGCGCTGTTCTGAAATAAAAGTTTTAAAATAGATTGTTTCTCAACATGGCTAAAAGTTCTTAACCGACAAGAGATTTGGGATGCTCATTTCTGGGTTCTGCGTTCAGCTGAGTCCTTAGAAACCTTATCACATGAGCAAACTTGTGACAGGCCTACATTCACAAGTTTATTTGTGGGGTCCATAGATGGTGACATATAGTGAATTTAAAGGTACCTTTCAGGGAACACAAAGAATATTTTATTTTGCAAGAGAATAAAATTGGAAAGCAAAAAGCTCACCCAGTTCTCTGTGTGTTCAGACAAGCATCTTGAGTTTTTTCTGCCCAGTGCAGCAAATTAACATGACAATGAGGATGATTTTTTTCTCTCTTCCCTCTAGTACCATATGTTTTTCATTGTGACCTGCCCAGAGTCTGTATTGTTTTACTCCACTTCTAGTGTTGATTGGAGCACTTTGATCAGGCACAAGGGCTGTAGGCTGATGGGTTGCTAAGCTTTCTGCATGTAGTGTTACTGGGTAATACGTACCAGCTAATGCCTACTGTAGTATCAGTTGAGTCTTGGTTTTCCCCTGCTATAAAGCAAAGGCTGCAAAACTTGAGGGATGAGAAAGAAAGGGGAAGAAGAGGGGTGAGTTTCATGCTGAGGGAGTTTGTAGGTTCACTGCCATGAGGTGAAAGGCTACAGAGCTGCAAGGGAAAGGCAGGCTGCAAAATTGCAAGCAGGAAGCCCTCGATGTGACACAGTTGAAGGCACTTGAGACACTGTGCAATAATACCTTGCTGCAGGAAGGACCATTCATGGCAGTACCAGTACACCAGCAAAATGTCAAGTGAGACCATTCACCTTCCCCTGATTCTGTTCGCCCTTCTATCCCATAGCTCCATTCTGTCCCATCCCCTACATTTTTAAGCTGAGTGGGTAGTAAATGTCTCTTGGCATTTGGAGTTTGTGTTGGCAAGTCCCTTAGGCCTGTCATTTCCTTTGAGAACCCAAGGTTTTGAGCCAAGGTACATGTCCCAGTGACACCTCTGTCACTCTGCCCTGGCTGGTGTTGTAGAGTCCTGAGCACACACCCAGAAAAGGATCTGGGAGCCAAAGGCTCCAACAGCTGATAGCAATATGGTGTGAGACACATTACAACATACAGTCAAGGTCTTGCAGCATAGCAGAAGATTACTCTTGGGGACTCTGTGACAGCTATGGGGTTAGCTCCGAGCAAATCACCATGCATATGAAAAGTATGAACAGCGTGATTGCAGCTGTGTGTGGCTCTCAGTGGTTGCTCCAGTGGATGGAAGTCCAGCAGTGGGGACTGGTGATTAACACAGCATTAGTGTAGGATGCTCAAATAGAAATATAGGTCAAAAAGCTTTCAAATATCCTGCATTAAAGAGCTTATAACACATTTCCTGACATATCGCTGTAAGCAAAGGTTAATCTTTTTCCAGGGTCACATGTAAGTAATTTCAGACAAGAATTGTAATATGCTGATTTTGCAGTCTGCTTAGGAGTGGCAGGTCCTACATCAGAACACTAGAAGTTGAGCCAGAGGATGACTGCTTTGCCTGCACATATTTTAAGAATAGAGATTTTTGTCTCATGAGTATTTACTAAGCTTTTACCTCCTGATCCCTTTTATCCTTGGAGACCTGCAGAGAAGGCTGCCTGAAGTCTATGGGCCCCTCTGTGGAATCTACCCAGTGAGCTGCCAAGGGATGTGCAGATGGGACAGGAGGAAATGTAGTTGCATTCTGCCAGCAACCTGCACAACAGGCAGGTTTTGAAGCCCGTGTGTGCTGAACCCATCTCCACAGATTTCCACGCTCGGCAATGTTTCGTTCTGCGTTTCGTTCTTCTGAATCGGCATTTCTCTCTGGGAATGGGTTCCACCAGAAGATTTCCGGCCAGATTTAATCAGGGATTTTTGAAAGCAATCCAAAACACAGGCCAGGAAAGGAAGTAGGTCCAAAAAAACACCAGCTTTTTCACATTTTCTGAATTGTTCAGTAATTACATTTGTTGAAGATAGAATTCATGCATGATTGTTTAGAGTTGTCCCTGCAACATCTACCAGCTCATGCACAATTATCTTCCTTTCCATCCAGCATCAGTTTGTAATCAGTTCTACAAACCCTTTCAGATATTTGTTTGAAGATAATGTTTTTTGTAGGGAGTAAAGATTGGAAAGAAAAATGTTTTCAAAGCTGTGGCCAAGGAGAAAGCCATTAATCAAAGGAAAAGGAAAATGCAGATTTTTCTGATCTAGTGAAAACGGGTTCAAGAGGAGTTAATGTTTTTCCCCTTTGTGCTTTTTCTTCTTACATGCTATATTTTACTTCTCTTACTAAACATTGATTTTTATTATAGTTCAAACTTTTTGTAAATATGAGAAGCTATATTGGTTTAACTGAATGATTGTATAAGGATGTTGTACCAGTACAGTCCAAGTGCTATGATCTTTTAATTTGAACACAGCTGCTCCAGGAGGTGCTTTATACTAGTCTGGGAATTAAATACGCAAGGCAGCTATAATGAACTGTTATGCCAAGATAGCCATGCCCACACTCAGGGTTTATGTGTGTGAATTGGTAGGAAACATTTCCTACCTGGCACAGTTACTGTGGTTAAAAACAAGAAAACCTTGTGTGTGAGCGAGGCTGTAAGGATGAAATGTTGGAAGTCTCCAGCTGCTTTGTGCTACTGTGGCAATATATAGCATCTATAAATCCGATTTAGCAGCCTAATTAATCAGAGTTACAGAAATTTGCATTGCTGGAGCAGATCTGCCAACGCACACAGTAAATCCACCTCGTGGAGCCTGCTGCTGCCCTGCTTGTGCTGTCTGCTGTCCTGTGTGCCTCTGCGGGTACATCTGAGCTTCATGCTCAGCTGGTAGTGCCAGCAGAGGAGCTCTGTGTGTCTCTGCTCCACAGACAGACCATGACAACTCCCCTCCCTTCTTCCCATGGCCTGGGAGTGTTGCTGCATCCCAGGAGGTTTCCCACTCACTTGGGAAGGCTGGTGCTGCATCCAGCAGCAGGTTCCCCAAGCTCCCTTGGTGCATGGCAGCTTTTTTCCCCCTCCTTTAGGAGGAGGAAAATGTGTGTGTGAAAGGCTGAGTTTGGCTGGTGGGTTTTAGTTTTGACAGTGCATTCGTGATTGCGCCCCTCCTTTCTAGACCCAGGTTGCAGAGCTCAGGCATTTACAGGGGCTGGGTATCTTGGTATCAGCCTTCTTTCTGATGTTATTAAATCTAGTTGTACTTTGCCATGCTCAGACCCGCTGACATGCTGTTCTGAGATAAGGAGGATGATGTTTGCTGTGGATGATTTTGTGAATCATGTGTTGTCATCTGTGAGACTGGAAGAACAGTGCCAGAAGCACAGCTGTCTCTGGACTGCAGAGCTTGCTTTCTGTGCCCGTCCTGAGGGTGTCAGCCCTCCTGGAGGACATGAGCATTTCAACCCATCACAGCAGCAAGCTCGATCAATTTTTTTGAGAAATGAGATGGTACACAGGGCTTACTTACTCACTGACCTATGAGGAAAAGG
This sequence comes from Alectura lathami, assembly GCA_013399715.1. Classification (NCBI taxonomy): domain Eukaryota; kingdom Metazoa; phylum Chordata; class Aves; order Galliformes; family Megapodiidae; genus Alectura; species Alectura lathami. Next base: position 199,503 of record VXAV01010435.1, read on the forward strand.
AAGAGCAGAATGGTAATCTAAGTAGCAGTGCTAACAATGAGGTGTAAGCTGAAGGCAAACTGTTTGGATGCCTTGTCCTGAGAAATCCTAAGAGCCAAGTATGCGACATCTCAGGATTTGAAGTTTGCTTCTTGTTAATTATAGGTGTCATTTGAAAAATGCAGCTCAGGATGCAGAGCATTCACAACACTTTTGGATGTTCAGACCTGTACTTGAGTAGAGCCAGCCAATATTGTTAAAGATACTTCTTCCTCACTACAAGCGTTTGTAATATGATATTCTGCTATTCGTTCTTAAAATCAGTATTTATACAGTGGCACTAAGATGCAAAGTACTTTCCTAAAACTCAGTCTTGATACTCTCCCAGGAGTTAACTCTAGTGGTATAAAACTTAGAGCTTTTAATGAGTGGAGTAACACTCTCTTGTTTGGCTTCATTGATTATTTGCATAATGGCTGCAAATTGAATGAGATTTGTAGACTCAGAGTAGACTAAAACTAGGCAAACTAAGAGAGGGGGAAATATGTTAAGGGTTAATGAGAATGACGAATAGAGATTACAGTAATATAGTCAGAAAGCCACACTCAGTGTATTATCACAGCAGCACTGGTCCTCCTATTCTTAGGTTTAGTCCTTTGTGAGGGAAGATTAGCTTTTTCTAAAGAGTGTTTTAAGAGAGAAAGAGCAGAAGACTGGTGACAGGATAATGAAAGCAGGTCCAGCATTGATGGCAAAATATCCATTAATAAGAGCCAGAGAAGTCGTTGAAGGATGCAGACAGCAGAAAGTTTTGGAATAGAGAAATACAATCAATAAAATCTTGCAAAAAAAAAAAAAAAAAAAAAAANCCCCACACACAGGAAAATTTGTTCACAAACACTATGTTTTGGTTATGCTCCAGAATGTAAAGTCAAAACCAAAAAATATTTCACAAGGAGTCATTCCAGGAACATTCCACTCTGAATGTTGTAACACGAGTTCTGTTGCTATTGCCATTATTTTCCAGCTGCTTTATCTTATACTTGGAGGATTCTTGTTAACTTTCCTTTTCTTCTTCCAACAAAATTGTGAAATTGGTACGTTCCTGAAGAGGAACCACCAGGGCAGCCCATTTCTGATTCTCCTGAAGAATCAAAATATTTTGGGGAAAAAAAAATTGCACATGTAAATTATGGATTTGTGAAATTGTCATTTTCTGTTGGAGTGATTTCTCAGGGAAAATCTCACCCATTTGTAACGGCAGGCAAAGCTTTTTGGCTAGTGCAGAGAGCAAAAAGACATTTCTCCAAAGATCTGGACAGCAACAAAGATAGCTTAGGGTTTGGAATATTTCAGAGCCATGGTATGACATCTCTCTTGGGAACTCTGGCCTTTGGGGTCCATCACCTCATATACCAGAGATTTCTTCTGGGTATGAGCAGTCACTGGAAGACCCTTTCCTATTTGCCATTACCAGTTCTCAGACATGTTCTTTCAGCTCCTGTGGAGACACATCTATGAATGTTCCAGATATATGCTAAGGGAGGAAGACTGTTATCTTGTGACTGTATTTCCTGGATTTCCTCCCTTGTGTGATAAAGATCATCTTCTTAGCTAGTTACTTTGAAATCACTGCTTACTCAAAAGAAGTTAACAGAAAAGAAAATCTGAATTATTTGTTTATCGTATCCAAAATAGATAGACAACCACACCATTGCCAATATTTATAAAAGATACGTCAAGATATGAAACACACTTACACCAAATTAAATCCTGAATCTCTCTATCTTTCCCTGTCTGGTTGACTTGTTACAGAATTTTTTATTATCAATCCCTCATGAGACATTCTTCCTTTGTGCTGCAGATTTCACTCATCACAGGGAAATTGTTCTTAGTGGAGCACGCCAGTTTCGTAACTCATTTCTTTGAAACCTCCAGGAGGATCTGAACAGAGTCAATCTCCCATCTCCTCTCCAAATCTGCGCCTTCTCCTCATGAAATATGTCTATTTCTAATTTATTTTGGGATAGTCCTGGTACTCCTGTAGCTAAATTAAGAATCAGATCATTTATTTTTAGTTGCATATGTCATTTTTCAATAAGAAGGCTTGTCCAGCTGTTTAAAAATTCCTAGGCTCAACAGAAGAAAAAGCTCATTGCTTCACAGACTTCAGGGACACAGGGTGCACCATTCAGAGCGAACCATATCTGTCCACAAGACTTGCATTTCATTCCATCTATACATTAACAAATATGCAAAATTTGGCAAAGACAATTAAACCATTACTGGCTTTTGGCTGGAACAGGCATTTGGCTTCCTTTGGGATAATGCAGGCGAAAGCCCAGGGAACAAGCTCCCAGAGGAGACTAGGGGCCTAGAGGCTGACTGTCTTTAAGAAGTCTTTAAGAAGTGTTGCATAGCTTGCTTCAAGAAATCCTTTCCAGAACAGAGTAGCACTTCACAGTAATTGCATCCTCTACCTACATTGAAAATAGCAGATCAGTGAAAAATTAAAGACAGTAATACAATCTGAAAATTCTTATTTAAATGCTACCACAAGCAGAATTTTAACATGCATAAAGCATAACATCAGAAACTCTTCTAACTCACTGTGGGGTGTCCTTATTCTGGTTGCATATTATGTGGCTACAGCATGTGGAGCTAGCCATATAGGCAGAAAAAGAAAGGGAAAAGCAATTACTTTCCCAAATGAAAGCTGCTGTTACTAGGTTCTCTGAGGGGGGGAGGGTTTAACCACAAGCAGCTCAGTAGCATTGCAGATGTTTTGTTGAAAGAAACAAGGCCCTCATCCATAGTGCAACTACGCAAGGAAAGATGGGACTGTCTGAGCAAGTGAATGCTCCCTCCAAGTACACAAAGATGCGGATGTTGAGTTAAACTCCATAACTGCTCCAAGACATGCTAATATCAATAGCCTCCTCCTCTCCTCCTGCCCCCATTCTTTGATAGTCATAGGCTTTGATAGCTTGCAAGTCAACATCCTGACTGGCAAGCAGCTGATTCCCGCTGTACTCCTGATGCACTGGCTGTGGCATAAATATACCAGGGTGGCACTGAGAATTCCTCACTGCCCATGTGCAAACAGCATCTTCCTTTGCAAGAGAAACTCCAAAGAGGCTGGGGAGGCTGGTTTTGCAGAAACTTTGCTTTGAGACATCAGCACAAAAAAAAGATGCACAACGCAGAATCAGTGTTTGATCCTACACCTTCTCACAGAGCATCTTTATGAAACCTCCATCTAATTCAGTGAAAAAAAGAAAGCACATATGTGTATTGTTAACACCTAATTTTCATTTCTTATTTTAAGAATGGTGTTGAGCTTCCCTTGGTCTAAAGCTAAGTTGTCATCAGAATTCTGGCAATGGATTTTTAAACACCTTTGGTAGTATAAGAAGCAAAAGAACACCAACTGATTTTAAGATCAAAGGCTGAGCTTATGCTGGGAAAAAAAATCCTCTTCTCACAAATAAGCTGTGTAAATCTCAGACAGAGTATTGGGATGGGACTGCCCACTCTTACTCTCCGTAGTACTTCTCTGGCTAGAGCCTTCCCAATATTTTTCTCTGGTTCAGACACACACCACAAGTACCAGGTGTCATTCTGGGGAGAATGGAAAGCTCACTGCTCTCAGCTGGGTGATAAGGGAAATGGCAGAAATAGTCAACAGGGTGCTTGAGAGAGCAAGTGAGCAAGTGAGCTCTCCCAAGCCTCCTCAAGATGGTGCTGGCTGTGTCTTTTATCTGTGGAGTCACTGAGGAATATCTGCTGTTCCTGGACGGATAACATTTTCTCCCTCTAAATTCTACTATATCAGCAGTTATTATTCCTTTAAACGGCAGGTTAGTTAAATGACATTGTTTTTCATGTACTCAGACATGAATCTCACTGGTGTCCCATAGGTAAAGTGCACAGTGTACCTCTTCAGCAGATGTCTGTGCTCCCCAAGGGTGTATCAAACCTGAGGGGTACGTTTTCCGCTCACCTCCCCAGCTGCACGTGAGTTTTCCTCCAAGACTCAGTTCCACTGTCTCTGCTATGACTGTGCAAGTGAGTAGTGTCCCTGACAGCACCATGACATTGCAAGCTGTCCAGGGCTGTCACCACACACCTCTGTCTCTGGCAGCCTCATGGGCAGTGACTGCTGCTGGTTGGTCACGTTTCCCAGGGAGGAGATTGAGGAAATGGAGGCATTCAAGGCCAGGCTGGATGGGCCCTGGGCAGCCTGATCCTGCAGGTGGCAATCAGCCCACGGCAGAGGCTTGGGACAAGGTGGGCTTTAAGTTCCCTTCCAAACCCATGAGTCTATGAACGCTGTAGGGCACATTTGCCACATGAGTTTGAAGGTTGTGAGCCCACCCTCCATAACCACAGCAGCTTGTACATGTTGCAGAGCACTTCTAGTAAATGATAAAGCCCAGACCTAGCCAGGGATTCCATTCAGTAATCATCTGTTGGGTTATAGTGGTTTGGCACAACTTCTTAGTGCGGTGTGTGGCCTTCTAGGTTTGGATACATCTGTAGCCCAGTCGTTGCATGGGCTGTGCATATCCCTGAGTGAGCTTTGGTTTAGCAAACTGTAGTGCTGCTGGCAACAAAGCTGCGGTAGCCCAAGACTCAACATGAAAGCAGCCCACTAGCACCTTAATCAGTTTTTGGCCAGTTCTGTGGCTCACAGCAATCCCCATGGAGAGTGGCAGAGACTCAGCCTAAGCAGAGCTAGGTAGGACCCAACAGACACCAAGCCAGGGATCACCTGGGCAGCAGTGCCTCAGCCCTTCCACACCTGCCCTTCAGGCCAGCCCCCGTGGGGCTGCGGCTCAGTGACCACATCAGAGAAGCATCTAATGCTGTGCTGGCAAGCGCCAAGCCAGCTACTTTCACCCTTAAGTCCTTTCGGCCTGTGTATCAAAACATTCTGCTTTTCTTTTTGTCTCCATTTTGGCTTTTTGTTTTCTTTTTTTCCTTAGCAATGACAATTTTCCCTGGGCAGCTCTCCTATTGGAAACAAATTACGTGTCAGTTTTTGATGGAAATGTGTCAGCTGAAGCCTAAGTGAAGAGAATGAGACCCATTTCACTTGTGATGAGTACTCCAAGTCTGAAACAAGCCTCCAGAGGCAAAAGACAGGCACATTAACCCCTCCTCCACCCCATTATTCCCTTTCTTCTCGGTGGCCTGTGGTCATCTCTGGCTGTGACATCCCTAGGGCATGAGGCAGCAAGTAGCTGTGATAACTGTTTTGGACTCAAGCAGTATGTTTTGCCCATCTCCTCTCAAGGGTACCTATCAGACCACAGAAGCCCAGACATCAGAATGGTGGATAGGGGAACAGCGGAAAAATAGAAGAGAGGGTCTCCTGAATAGCATTGACATATTTCTTGGCACTGCATCCTAACACAGGGAAAGGCCTCAGTGTCAGCCTTTACCATGAGTTCCAACATCTCTGACACCTAACCAGTTTGGAAGGCAGATGTATGGTTAAAATGTAAATATAGGGACACAGGTATTCACAGAAGCAGGTAAAATATTGCTGAATTTAACCTTGCTGCTCTGCGCAGCTCTTTCAGGAGCCTTTCTTTCTGTTATTTATATCAACAGTGTGTTTCAACAGAGTGTAGGAGGGAAGCAATCTGCATGGAGCCCAGTTAACTTTGGGACAAACTTGTTTGACACCTCTCAGAAAAATAGCTATCTGGTAGACATGCTCACAGCTATTTACAAGGTGGTCTCAGGAGGCAGAAAGGATAAAGAGACCACTGAATTCCCCTCCAGGTTTTCACTGTATTTCACGATGCAAATCTCCCAAGAAAGTCTTTGACACCAAAATTTACCTGGGAGGAAAAAAGAGGAAAGGGAGAATGCCCAGGAAATATCCATGAGTTCAGACCAGTTTTCTAAACAACGTATACTTTAAAAGCAGCCAAAGGTCAATGACTGCATAAACCCAATCAAAGTGAGCATTCACCTCAACATAAATGTCTTCCTAATAGACTCCTTTTTTTTTTTTTTCAATTGAGCAAATCTTAACAGAAAACATTCCATGCGTTTGCCATTTTGTGAAATGAAAAGTAGCAGAAAAAAACCCTCAGCCAGTCCAAGCTGAAAACCACGTGTCTCAGATTCTTATGACCGCTTGCCATCAGGATTGTGTCTAAGCTGAATGACGTGTACGTTTCATACAGTGTTTTCAAATGCAGAATCATAGAATCATAGAATCATAGAATGTTTTAGGTTGGAAGGGACCTCAGAGATCATCTAGCTCCAAACCCCCTGCCGTGGACAGGGCTGCCAGCCACTAGCTCACTAGATCAAACTACCCAGGAACCCATCCAGCCTGGCCTTGAACACAGCCAGGGATGGGGCAGCCACAGCTTCTCTGGGCAGCCTGTGCCAGCGCCTCACCACTCTCTCAGGGAAGAATTTCTCCCTGATGTCCAACCTAAACCTCCCCTCTTTCAGTTTTAGCCCATTCCCCCTTGCCCTACCATTATCCACCCGTGTAAAAAGTCGGTCCCCCTCCTGCCTGTAAGCTCCTTTCAAGTATTGGAAGGCCGCGATGAGGTCTCCCCGGAGCCTTCTCTTTTCCAAGCTAAACAGTCCCAACACCCTCAACCTTTCCTCACAGGAGAGGTGCTCCAGCCCTCTGATCATTTTG
>VXAV01010438.1:0-14222 GCA_013399715.1 Alectura lathami
TTTCCTACATTAGGGAAATACCTCTATGAGTGGACAAAATAAAAATATCCAGCCATGAAATCTCCACCAACTTTTCCCAGTTCCCAAAGACATGCAAGCTGGGAGATCAAATGCCTTTAAGAACAGCATTATCTCTGCTTATTCCTATTAACAATTTGAGGGGGGATTTTTTCCACACTGCCTTCCACTGCGCAACACTTAGCAGGAGGGTCAGAAAAGATTCATCTTTTTCATTCTTTCTCCCAAGAGCTGAGAGCTTATCGACAATCTACAGAACAGTCACCAAAACAAAAACAAGAAGAAATAGACAAAACATACATTTCATTTTTAAGCCCTTGAATTTTACAAAATAATGTCTAAAAAAAAATGAGTTCTAATGAAAAGTCTTTGAATGTCTTTTTCTGCTCCTCTGGGACTATCTGGTGAGAGGTACTGGCCACTTGTCACTGGTGGGAAATACATCAAGATGAGCCGCAGAAACTTGCAAAGAAATTTGTCTCAGAGACAAAAGGATAATTGCTTACAGGATTCAATACGAGACGAAGGTAAAGAGGATTTGAGGATTGAACTAAATTTACTGTAGGATATATATAGGGTTTGTGAGAATGGGGAAGACATTATGGGATGTTCAGAAGGAGAGTAAACAAAAAAAAAATGGAAAGATCAAGGTGTACTTGGGAGGAACATTTATAGGAAAATAACTGTGAAATTTATATTTTTTGTGTGAGTGCTTTCTATTCTGAGTGTGTATAAGGGCTCACCCACACCCTGTTATGGGCTAATTAACAAGTTGGAACTGCCAAAGAGTAGGACAGAGTGTAACAGAAGGCTGCCAGCAAACACTGGAAGTTTGTGCTAGCATCTAGGGAGCTTCTGGGTCTACAGGTTGTCTGAGTTCAGCTACTGGAGTGATACAAATTGTGTACGAATTTGCATATACGCCACTACTGGACCTCAGTGCTGATCAGTTGGAGGGCAGGAACAGGATCAGGCCATCCATGCTGCTCATGAGAGCGCTGTGTGTGTTTATGTCAGTGCTGATTAAGGCACTGCTTTATGTCAGTGTGATTGGTGTGGCCAGCCATTTGTGGATGCACCAGAGGTGAATACGTGCTCAATCTTGCTACAAGCTGCAGCTGGTGGTGATGAGCCATTGTAGACTCACATCTGTGATGCCAGTAGACTGAGCAACCCCTACCAGTAATCAGTATAGCCTTACCTAGGGCTTGCTCTGTTTGCCCATAGTAGTCAATAAAGATGTGGTAAAATATGTTACCTAACCCCAAGGTATTAACAAGGCAAAATGTTATTAAAAGTGTATGCAATGACCCATTATTTGAGCATGGAACACTACAAGGACTCTTGTTATATCTCAGCTGGATAGAAATTAGAAGTGGCAGTAATTCAGCACATAGTGGTGATCTGCTCATGCCTGATTCGACATCAAACTATCTCACTGGCATGCAGAAGTTTCCTTTTAGTAGCTGTAAAACCTTTTTCTGGCCTACTTTAATGGAGCCTAATAGCAACAAGGGGAATCCTTAGAAAGCTTATTTTGTTCATTAAGTCCTCTGTCTTCTCTTGAAATTAGCTTTTCCAAATCCCTGTGATTATTGCTTTTTGTAACTACTGTGAATTGTCACAGGTCCTGAGTCTACTATGAAAGTACTTTAGGCTACATTAAATCAGTTTCTGATTTTGTACATCTGAGTTATGTCCTCCACCTGTCACGCAAAAGCCAAAATTAAATACATAACAAAGTGTCTTGTACAGACACCTTGCCAGGCAGATTTACAACTTATATTGCAAGCAGTTCTTTTTAAGTAAAGATTTTGAAATGGCTCTCAGCTGCTTATGAGTAATGACAAGCTTAGTAAGTGATTAATGTGATCAAATAGATATAAAGTCAAAATTTAGCGCACAAAGGGGACATAGAATTCTATGTTGTAAGAGATATTTCAAGTTTACAGGAATGAATATTTCTATGATTTCTGTGCATCTTTACAATGAAACAAAAATATGGAAAACAAACAAACAAAAACCTTCTGTAGAAAGGTTAATTACAGCCTGAGTTAGTAAGGAATTTTCCATTAACATATGTAAAGAGAATATAGTTTAGTACCAAGATTCCTTCTTCATTTGCAATACAGTAGATGAAGTTAACAGAAAAAAAAAAAATAATGCTTCCTTTGGATAGAACCACTTTTCCACCCAGTTCTTAGTATATAATGTTTTCTCAGATTAGAACATCCTTTTTAGGTTAGAGTTTACCAAGAAAGAAGAACAAGTAATAATCCTGGAACTGTGGGTTTTGTTGTTGTGGTTGTTTCTCTGTTTTAGTTGCCTATAGCAGTGTCTACATATGGCTATTCAATGCAGTTTAAAATTATTTTTCTCTTAGCAAAATACTATTATATATTATCAGAGACACAGAAACATTTTTGATAAAAATGCTTCAGGAGGCCATCTTTTTTATCTCAAGCAGACTGCTGGTGTATAAGCTTCAAACACTGATGCATTCATTAATAAGTATCTTTAGCTGTTCATTTGCCTTTCATAAACCAGAGGTATATTATTACCTTTCCTGTTAAGCTTTCCAGAGCAGGTATCCACAGGTCTAGCAGAACACAACCTTAACAGAGTTACAATGCAAGGCAATAAATAAGCTAAAATATTTACTGACATCATTTCAGCCTTGAAATCTCAGGTAGTTCATTACTGTTGCATTTTCAGGGGTTCTTATATCAGTCAGTCAAGGTTTCTTCTATAAAATCTCTAAAACAGCTTTTAGCTTAAGAAAGATCATTTGAAACAGTCATGAAGAATTAAAAGACAGTTGGACTTTTAAAAGTAAATTAACATTTTGATGCTTTTGTATAAGACAGTTTTCATTTGTTTAAAAAAAAAATAAAAAGTCATTTGGTCATAAACAAAAAACAAGGAGTTGTCCTTTCACTCAATAACAAATAAATGTAGCTAATGATAGAATAATAGATAAAAAACCTTTACCCATTTGGGAGACAGTTTCTCAACGTGTAACCTGGTGGAGAACTGCAGTGTTAGAATAAGATCCGTTGTAAAACAAGCATTTCAACACTTGATATCTTTTGTCATATATACTCAGAAGACATTTTGACCAGAAAGCCAAGCTCTGAATATTTTTCTTTTTCTTTTTTTTTTTTCCCCTTCCACACATCGAAATTCCACAGAGCTTTTGAAAGCATTCTTAATCAATTTACTTTTTTTTTTTTTTTTTTTTTTTTTTTTCCCCCCTTTTTTTTTTTCATTTTTCCCCCCTATTTATTTATCACTAAGACCTAAAGATGAACTTTACACTTCTACTTCTCAGGAAGAAGATCTATTGGCAAATTAAATTTTCTCTAGTATGATAATTCACATGTAAATTCAGAAAGGTATTCCAAACATCACTTTGCAATAACTACCAGCCATGGCTGAGTGTTTTTGTTGCTCTGGCCAGCTGGTTTTTTGTGTTGTTTTTTTTTTTTTTTCCCCCCCTCCCCTTGTGTTAGGAAATAGAGCTCTTTTGAATGTTTTTATATATTCTGGAATAATTTAATTTCTTAGAAAGTCTGATCTTCAGATACGCATAACATTTCAGAACTGGACCTTTCATACAAATTACAGCGCTCTTTAGAAATGAACAGAAAAAGGACTGAACTTACATTTAATCCAACAGAGAAAGTGAATTTTAAATAAATTGATGAACTTTTTTTGTCGTACACTTCTTTTCTTTTTCCTTTGTCTCTTTTTTTTTTCTTTTCCTCCCCCCCAGTCAAAGGACTGCTACAAAGCCTATTTTAGTCAATAACAGTCTTTCTGCTGTTTTCAGTAGACAATGCTTCAGCAGTTAAGGGCATTGTTGAATGTTGTTGATGTATTTACTTCTAGTTACTTATGGGTAATTTATTGTGGTCATGAAAATACAGGTACATGCCAGTATTTTTTATTTTTATAGACAAGCTAGTGTTTTGGATGGAGAAGATGAAAGCTGCTAAAGAACAAATTGGATGAACGAGTGGAGGAGAAAACATTAGGAAAGCTCACCATGCGTCTAAACCATTAACATTAAAAGTCAATAAAGAGAGGAGTGCATGCAGTTTTGTCTTATACATAAAACAGATAGAAGTCAAAAGTAGCAGAGATACATTTTAAGCAAATCAAATCTGAAAATGCACAAATAAGGAGTCCTTAAGATACTGTCACAAGGTTTTTTTATTATTATACTTTTAAATGCTTGCATCAGAACCAAGTGTAAATTAAAAAACAAAACCAATGAAATTTACTTATTGTTATACATATATGTTATATTTACACCACTACTATACTTGTGAAATCTCCTTATCCTACAGTTACATACACATGTATGCTCACATTTATACTCACTTTCTATTTAGGGCATACAAGCTTTTATACATTCCTTAATTAGCTGTAATGAGCTAGTGGCAATAGCCATCTGTTCTCATGAAGTGAATCAGTTACAAGAGCTGCTTCTATTTGCTTTGCATCTGCTTAAAGGTCTTAGGAGTTGTGGTGCAAGAATGCTTCTCAAGTACTCCTTACATCTCTGCTGGTTGAAAGTCTGAAAATTCATACCTGAACTGCTTCTGTAAATGGACTTCAGTTGTTGTTTTTTGTACCAGAAGAAAAGCTATTACAAAGCAAAAGCATTTGTCCAGTTTTTTAACGTATCTTTTCTTTTGTATGTGGATAATAACAGAATAATCCTGCTAATGTTTTCCTAAATCCCATCAAGTGGGCAAATTTCCAATTTGCTTTATTCTTTCTCAATTACTTCCATATATTTTCTTGACTTTATTATATAAAGATTGCATTTTATTTATGTGTATTTATTTTATTTATACATACACTACATACAAGTACTATAAGGCTTACTTTTAGAGGAAAAAAAAATCTGCTAAATTCAGTTACCTGACTTTAGCATTTTTTTTCTTATCCTTGACAGCAGCCAGAAAACTTTGAATGAGTTGCTATCTGTGCTTCAGTTTTTATACTCTAGAAAAGTGGAATCACATTCAACTTCTCTGTAAAGCACTTCTCTATTTGTAGAAGCTAATACTCCTTAAAGTATGAGGAAAATGCCTTAATTTTATTTCTCTTCTCTTCAGTCATTGCATTTCATTTCATTTCATTTCATTTCATTTCATTTCATTTCATTTCATTTCTCATCTGTGCAGCCATTGTATTTCTTCCGTATCCAGAATGCTAGAGAAACTGAAAGATGAGTACAACCCTGGAAAGTCAGGTCAATATGTAAACTGGACTTGGATGTGTTCATTTTCATGAAAAAGATGGAAAATAAGCTTATTCATCCTCCATCCCCTTCTCCTCCCCACAAAAATAAGAAGAAAAAAAAAAAAAAAAGAGAGAGAAAGAAAGAAAATGAAAGTGTAATTTCTTGCTAATTCCTGATTCTTTCTCATTACATCAAGGTTAAGACGATGCCTTCAAAATTATACATCAGCAGTAACAGATGGGTGCTCTCCAGTGTGCTGTACCAATTTACAGCGTTGCAGATATTAAGATTGTAGAACTTCACTTCTACAAAGATATTTTATTGCAAGATTCTTAATAAGTATAGAGAAGAATATGTTGTTTTGGTTGTTGTTTGTTGATGCTGTTTTTTTTCGTTATTGTTGTTTTGTTTTTATTCTGAGAAACCATCTTCAGCAGAAAAAATAAGAGGTGACACTAAGAACGGATCTTGTTACATTATTCAGAATTGTTGTGGTTTAAACAACAGTAGCCCGCTTTCCTCTCCCCCTCTGGAGAGCAAGCTCGAGGCTGCCGGCGGCTGCCGGTGGCCAGTATCAGCAGGGGGAAAAGAGGGAAAGTGAGAGGAAAATAAAAGGTAGAACTCGAGAGTTAGTTCTATAACTAATCTTACTAATGATGGAAAAGTTTGTTTGTAAAGGATTTGGAGTAGAACAATTAACTTACAGCAAAAGGCAAGCTTTCACCAATGCGCCAGCCTGACCCCGCCGAGCCCAGACCCGACTGCGCCGAGCTAGGACCCACACCACCGTGCCAGCCCGACCGCGAAGAGACAGGACCCCTGAGTGCCAGGACCTGCCCCCCACCACGCCTGCGCGTGCCTGCCTGGGCCATGCGGCCGCGCGCCAGCCCGGCGCATTTCCGCAAACCGCAGCTTTTCCCAGAGAGCAGGGTGCCGTGATGTATATGCTATGGAATACTCCGTTTTTCCTTAACTCTGTTTTCAACCATGACACATGGTGGTGGGAGCCATCATCCCAGTGATCACCCTTCCAAAACTCCCACTCAGCTCCGACTTCAAGTCATCGATCAAATCCTAGAAGGCCAAGAGAGGAGACAGGAGCTGAGAGAAGGTACAGCCTTGGAGAACAGAAAGAACCAACTCGTCCACCATGTTCCTGCAGGCTCCAGCCCTCCCTGCACCAACAGCTGCTCTGAAGGGAACAAGAACAAATAATCTTGGCCTCTATCAACCTCACTGTCATGGAGACTGGTCCTTTTCCATTTTGCACTCAAGTGACACGGCCCCTGATCTCTGAAGACCACCTACCCTGCCGATAGTGCTCTTGTAGGCGATCAGAACCTGCTGGCGTTGGGAAACGTTGAGCTTGGTCAAGATGTCGACGATGGCACCTTCATCCGTGCCTGGAAGAAACAAATGGGAGCTGCTCAGGCTGCCTGCACCAGAACCAGAAATGCCTCCTGGCCCTGTGCCACCTTCACCCCCTCACACAGCCTGGTTCTCAGCAGCACCAGGACTGGATCTATGCACACAAGTGCCTCAGCCTGGCCAGCGGCATGGCAGTGCTGGGCAGCAGGGCAGATGTGACAAGAGATAACTGAGGGTGTTCTTCTGGCCAGAGCTGGGCTTCAGGCTGGGCTCAAACCTCAGCGTGACCAAGTCATTCTATTCCTTGCAGCGCCCTCGGGTCACACCAGACAAACCAACGCTGACAGAGCACACACGGGTTCACAAATGAGCAGGCAGGCTGCCAGCAGCAGGACATGAACAAACCAGATCTCCAGCACACGCTGCGGCCATCAGTGCTGCCTCCGCTCTGCTGTCACCTCCTGTCCCGTTACACTCCCTCCTCTGATTCCCTCTGGACACAATGCCCCCGCTCTGACCAGGATGACCCCCTGTAGGTGGCACACAGATGCCAGGATCCACGCCCCCACAGCCAACAGCCAGACCTCCCCTCCAACAAACCACCAGGCCATGCATCCCCAGCGCTGGGGAGAGATGGTGAACCATGGACGGAGACACCTTACCAAAGCCCTTCATGGCCTTCCTGAGCATCTGCACCTCCTGCTCAGCGCTGAAACTTGGCACCCCCTTGATTGCTGCCTAAGGCCACAGGAAAGGAGTTAGCAAAAGCAGACTCACAGCGGTGCAGCCTCACAGTGGAGATGAGTGGAAAAGAAACCGACACTACAGATGCAAACACAGCGACAGTAAGTAAACTGCACCCACGTCAGCAATTCTGGACCAGGTTTCCATCCCAGCCAACACCCTCTTCTAGAGGGACTTCCCAGGCACACGAGAAACAAGCCACAGGGGCACAACACGTGGAGGAAATATCTTCCTATCGCTGCCCACGAAGGATCCGGTTTCCAACGAAACAAAGGCTGGGCCTCCCGACATCTCTCTTCAGTCCCACCACGCCTCCTTCGTAGCAGTTTTCCCTGTAAATCATGAAACAATCTGCTCCCACCAGCGCCCTAGCCCTTCTCTAGCAGCAGCTAAGGACTCATTCTGTAACACTACTCCTGCTCTGCTCAGCACTGCTGAGGCTGCACCTGGAGCGCAGTGCCCAGTGCTGGGCCCACAGAACAAGAGAGAGCTGGACAGACTGGAAGGAGCCCAGTGGAGGGCTACTGGGATGGTGAAGGGACTGCAGCACCCCTCCTGTGAGGAGAGGCTGAGAGAGCTGGGGCTGCCCAGCCTGGAGGAGGCTCAGGGGGATCCCATCTGTGGCCGTAAATCCCTGCAGGAGGTGCAGAGAGGATGCAGCCAGGCTCCTTCCAGCAGTGCCAGCACTAGAGGCACTGGGCACAAACTGGAGCCCAGGTGGTTGTCCCTGCCCACCAGGAGCACTGCAGTGCTGGATGGGTGCTGGAGCCCCGGCACAAGGACCCAGAGAGGTGCTGGGTCTCCTCCGTGGAGATCTCCAAACCTACCCGGACGTGGGCCTGGGCACAGCCCTGGTGGCCCTGCTGGAGCAGGGTGGGACCAGAGGGACCCAGAGGTCCCCTCCTACTGGGACCATTCCGTGCTTCTCAGCGCACCGGGACATGCAGTGATTTGCTCAAAAAGGTCATTCACAAACAGGTTTCTCCTGCTCAGTGCCACCTCTGCGGGACGACACTGTCTGCTACAGACCTGGCTCAACAGCAGAACGCCGCCAACCTTGGCGGAGGCTGGGCTTCCCGAAACAGGCACGGGAAGAACTGCCCTACAGATGGCAACCGTGTGGGCTGAGCCAGGAGAGAGCAGCATGCCCAGAGAGTTCAGCTGGAAAAATGCCTCCTCTGTGAACTACTGCCTAACTGGGATCTTCCATTAACTCCCCCAGAGGAAAAGCACACGTGTGGGTCGTTGTCCTCTAGCAGGAGGAAACAGAGAGAAGAGAGAAACTCACCCTTTGAAAAAGGCAGGCAGTGCTCCTCCTGCTGTACTACACTCCCCACAGCTCTCTGAGCAGAGCAAACACCTGGCACAGCGTGGTACAGACAGCAAGCACACCCACCATGCTCTGGTCTGCGGTCAGCCTGTTCTTGCTGGAGTCCCCAGCAGCGAGACAACTGCAATAAAAA
The DNA here is from genome assembly GCA_013399715.1 of Alectura lathami. Lineage (NCBI taxonomy): Eukaryota > Metazoa > Chordata > Aves > Galliformes > Megapodiidae > Alectura > Alectura lathami. The sequence goes on from VXAV01010438.1 coordinate 8,851, forward strand.
CAGAGTGTTAGTTCTCTGGCAAGGAGTTATTAGAACGCACCACCCTCGCCAGTGCTGCGTAAGGAATTGAGGCTGTGAGGCAGGATTACCACCACGGAGCTTCCCACAGCCTGAAAGCAACACCAGAACAACCCCACCCAACGCCCACAGCCACAGAGCTTCCCTGTGCTGCCCGTGCGGAGCGAACAAAGGCTGGCCCGCAACAGGACAGGGCTGGGCACTCATCGTTCCGTGGGCACGCACAGGGGCTGCTCCTGAACTCACCCAAGGCTTTTCCCTCGTCTGTGCTCCACAGTCAGGGTGCCCAGAACAAGGACAAGGTTGATCTCCCTGCAACTCCAGGTCAGCGCTGCCTCAACTGGGGCCCTTCCCTGAGCCCTGCAGGGCGATGCCAGCAGCTGGTAGATCGCTGCCCTCGTCCTGCCCAGGGTGCTTGAGAGCTGCTGGCAGCGAGCCCGGGCCCTATGGTCTTCTCCAATCTTCCAGAGGAAAAGAAAGCCAACTTTTTAAAAACATTTGTTTCAGCCAGACCCTAAATAATAACTCTGAGTTTCACAGCAGTTTTTCTGATGCAGTTTTACCATCCAATTGGTTTCTACACAGAGCAGGAATATCCAACAAGCTGGCAGACACGTAGTTTTTCCTAATATCCAACACGAACCTCCCCTGGCACAACTTGAGGCCGTTGCCTCTTGTCCTATCACTGCTACCCGGGAGAAGAGGCCGACCCCCACCTCACTGCAGGCTCCTTTCAGGGAGCTGTAGACAGCAATGAGGTCTCCCCTGAGCCTCCTCTTCTCCAGCCTGAGCAGCCCCAGCTCCCTCAGCTGCTCCCCACAATCCTTGTGCTCCAGGCCTTCCACCAGCTCCGTTGCCCTTCTCTGGACACGCTCCAGGGCCTCGATGTCCTCCTTGTAGTCAGGGGCCCAGAGCTGAGCACAGCACTCGAGGGGCGGCCTCACCAGTGCCCAGTACAGGGGGACAGTCACCTCCCTGCTCCTGCTGACCACACTATTTCTAATGCAAACCAGGATGCCGCTGGCCTTCTCAGCCACCTGGGCACACTGCTGGCTCGTGTTCAGCTGCCTGTCGACTGACACCTCAAAGCCTCACTCTGCCTGCCCGGGGAGCATCAGTCACGTTCCTCTTCCCCACCCCTGGCTCCCGACCTCTCCCCGTGCCCCATGCCCTCCAGCTCTGCACACTGCGGGCAAATGGTCATCGGGGTGGGAAATGGCTATGGTGGGAAGGCTGCTTGGGTTCCAAAATCCAACCCATGGCAAGCCTGGAGGAAAGCGGTCGGTGCCAACGGTCGCCCTTGGGATGGAACCCCTGTGTGGGGGGCAATCTAACTGCCACTTTCCAGCCACCATGGCAGGTAGAGCAGCCAGCTCCCCCTACTTCCAGCTCTCCGGCCCCCCAGGGCATCCCAGCGCCCCAGATCTCACCCCAGCACCCCTTTGGGCCTTTCCCCACAGGGAAGATCCCTCGAGGGATGCAACGGACGCCCGACGCCGCCACTGCTGAATCGGCCGCTCCGCCACCATTCACCGCCGGGCTGCAGCCCTCCACACCTGGAGCAAGGCCAGTTCCCCTCCAGCCCCTCCCTGTCCCCACTGCCCCCTGCCTGGTGCCCCAGGACACTGTCTGGCCTGGGGTGCCGGCTGTCCAGGGGCAGGTGGTGCAGCTCGCACCTGGGGGGCAGCTCCCAGTGATGCTGCATCTCCCACCTGGGGGGGAGCTCTTGTGCCCTGCTCCTCCCTGTGCCCCTGCCCACCAGTGGGCACAGCCCGTGGGGCTGCTGCCCCACCAGTCGCTGGGGCTGGGGCTGGGGCCCAGGGCCCTGCTCCATGGGGAGCCCCTGCACCCCGCAGGCCCCCGCCTGCTGCAGGCCCCTGGTCCCCCCGGGACCCTGCCACCTCTTTTCCAGGGCCCTCCGCTCCGGGGGTAGGCGTTCCCCACACCCTGCACCCTGCCCAGCAGAGGGAACCTGCCGCCAGAGCCGTGTGAGAGCGTCGGGGTGCTCAGAGAGGACCAGGGGCCCCCTGTACCAGCCGCCAGATGCCCCCAGCCCATCCCAGTGGCAGAGATTTGCAGCACAGAGACATCGGTGCCCAACAGTGAGTTTGGGAGCTGCAGAGCCGATGGGTAGGTGCATGCACCAAGTGGGTGTGGGAAAGCTGGCATGGCCCCTTTGGGGGATTTTCTGGCTTTTTCAGAAGCCTTGGACATCCCAGAGGATGTCACGGATGTACCTGACGTCGGAGAAGACCAATTCGCAAAGGCGATTAACAGACCTGAGAACATCCTGCAGCTTCAGGACCTCCTTGATGATGACCTCAAAACTGTGGACATCAAAGATCTGCTTGGATGGATCCACGGTGAGTTTGGGGGTCGCATGGCTGACAGGTGGGTGTCCGCACAGAGTGGGCATGGGAGGGATGGCATTGCCCTTTTGGGGGATTTGATTGATTTTTCAGAAGCAACGACCACCTCGGAGATCCACAAGGAGAATCAGCAACAGCCAGACATCAGAAGAGATGAGACCGAGGACATCGGCCATGTAGCAGAGGAGAGTCTGAAGTTTGACCACCTTCAGAACCAGCTCCTGGCTGACCTGGACANCCCTGCAGCTCCAGGCCAGCGCTGCCTCAGCTGGGGCCCTTCCCTGAGCCCTGCAGGGCGATGCCAGCAGCTGGTAGATCGCTGCCCTCGTCCTGCCCAGGGTGCTTGAGAGCTGCTGGCAGCGAGCCCGGGCCCTATGGTCTTCTCCAATCTTCCAGAGGAAAAGAAAGCCAACTTTTTAAAAACATTTGTTTCAGCCAGACCCTAAATAATAACTCTGAGTTTCACAGCAGTTTTTCTGATGCAGTTTTACCATCCAATTGGTTTCTACACAGAGCAGGAATATCCAACAAGCTGGCAGACACGTAGTTTTTCCTAATATCCAACACGAACCTCCCCTGGCACAACTTGAGGCCGTTGCCTCTTGTCCTATCACTGCTACCCGGGAGAAGAGGCCGACCCCCACCTCACTGCAGGCTCCTTTCAGGGAGCTGTAGACAGCAATGAGGTCTCCCCTGAGCCTCCTCTTCTCCAGCCTGAGCAGCCCCAGCTCCCTCAGCTGCTCCCCACAATCCTTGTGCTCCAGGCCTTCCACCAGCTCCGTTGCCCTTCTCTGGACACGCTCCAGGGCCTCGATGTCCTCCTTGTAGTCAGGGGCCCAGAGCTGAGCACAGCACTCGAGGGGCGGCCTCACCAGTGCCCAGTACAGGGGGACAGTCACCTCCCTGCTCCTGCTGACCACACTATTTCTAATGCAAACCAGGATGCCGCTGGCCTTCTCAGCCACCTGGGCACACTGCTGGCTCGTGTTCAGCTGCCTGTCGACTGACACCTCAAAGCCTCACTCTGCCTGCCCGGGGAGCATCAGTCACGTTCCTCTTCCCCACCCCTGGCTCCCGACCTCTCCCCGTGCCCCATGCCCTCCAGCTCTGCACACTGCGGGCAAATGGTCATCGGGGTGGGAAATGGCTATGGTGGGAAGGCTGCTTGGGTTCCAAAATCCAACCCATGGCAAGCCTGGAGGAAAGCGGTCGGTGCCAACGGTCGCCCTTGGGATGGAACCCCTGTGTGGGGGGCAATCTAACTGCCACTTTCCAGCCACCATGGCAGGTAGAGCAGCCAGCTCCCCCTACTTCCAGCTCTCCGGCCCCCCAGGGCATCCCAGCGCCCCAGATCTCACCCCAGCACCCCTTTGGGCCTTTCCCCACAGGGAAGATCCCTCGAGGGATGCAACGGACGCCCGACGCCGCCACTGCTGAATCGGCCGCTCCGCCACCATTCACCGCCGGGCTGCAGCCCTCCACACCTGGAGCAAGGCCAGTTCCCCTCCAGCCCCTCCCTGTCCCCACTGCCCCCTGCCTGGTGCCCCAGGACACTGTCTGGCCTGGGGTGCCGGCTGTCCAGGGGCAGGTGGTGCAGCTCGCACCTGGGGGGCAGCTCCCAGTGATGCTGCATCTCCCACCTGGGGGGGAGCTCTTGTGCCCTGCTCCTCCCTGTGCCCCTGCCCACCAGTGGGCACAGCCCGTGGGGCTGCTGCCCCACCAGTCGCTGGGGCTGGGGCTGGGGCCCAGGGCCCTGCTCCATGGGGAGCCCCTGCACCCCGCAGGCCCCCGCCTGCTGCAGGCCCCTGGTCCCCCCGGGACCCTGCCACCTCTTTTCCAGGGCCCTCCGCTCCGGGGGTAGGCGTTCCCCACACCCTGCACCCTGCCCAGCAGAGGGAACCTGCCGCCAGAGCCGTGTGAGAGCGTCGGGGTGCTCAGAGAGGACCAGGGGCCCCCTGTACCAGCCGCCAGATGCCCCCAGCCCATCCCAGTGGCAGAGATTTGCAGCACAGAGACATCGGTGCCCAACAGTGAGTTTGGGAGCTGCAGAGCCGATGGGTAGGTGCATGCACCAAGTGGGTGTGGGAAAGCTGGCATGGCCCCTTTGGGGGATTTTCTGGCTTTTTCAGAAGCCTTGGACATCCCAGAGGATGTCACGGATGTACCTGACGTCGGAGAAGACCAATTCGCAAAGGCGATTAACAGACCTGAGAACATCCTGCAGCTTCAGGACCTCCTTGATGATGACCTCAAAACTGTGGACATCAAAGATCTGCTTGGATGGATCCACGGTGAGTTTGGGGGTCGCATGGCTGACAGGTGGGTGTCCGCACAGAGTGGGCATGGGAGGGATGGCATTGCCCTTTTGGGGGATTTGATTGATTTTTCAGAAGCAACGACCACCTCGGAGATCCACAAGGAGAATCAGCAACAGCCAGACATCAGAAGAGATGAGACCGAGGACATCGGCCATGTAGCAGAGGAGAGTCTGAAGTTTGACCACCTTCAGAACCAGCTCCTGGCTGACCTGGACAGTCGTGAAAGAGAGGAGCTGATATTGTGGATCGACGCCATGAAGCCCCGGGAGCCGGACGTCCCCAGCGGCCCTGCCCCTGCCCGCTTCATCGCTGAGCTCCCTGATGTATCCAGGGGCAGCCAGGAGCTCAGCACCCAGGGACAGGCTGCCAGCGGTGCCCCCTGCCACCCCTTCGGGGGGCTGCCGCCATCCCCCGGGCTGCAGATGGAGATGCTGTCCCCCGCCATGTCACCAGCCAGCCCCCCGCTCAGCCCCCCGGCCAGTGCCGTGCCGATACCCCCGGCCGCACCCGCGCCTCTTTCCCCCCGCACGGCGCAGCTCATGGAGGAGGCGCGGCGGAGGCAGCCCCGGGTGCTGCTGACCTGCTTGCCCCTGCCACCAGGCTTCGTCTCCCGCCGGGTGGTGGAGGAGCAGCAAGGGCATGGCCCCAGGTGGGCCAAGAGCCCCAC
>VXAV01010439.1:1965-24906 GCA_013399715.1 Alectura lathami
GGCTGGCGGTGAGCGCGAGTGGTGCCCGGTGGCCCCGTGGGGGGACACGGCGGGGTCCCTGTGGGGACGTTGCAAAGTCTGTGAGGGTGTAGGTGGGGGGACCCTGCGGAGGGTGGGCTGCGGAGCCTGTGAGGGGGTACGTGAGGGCCCCTGTGGGGAGAGGGATGTGGCGGTCCCTGAGGGGACACAGTGGAGGCTGTGGGGTGTGACCGTCTGAGGGCATGACAGGGCTCCCTCGGGGATGTGGTAGGGTCGCTTTCAGGGAGTGACAGAAGCGTTCGCGGGGCACGGTGAATGGAGCCTCTGTGGGGGCAGCGCGTGAGGCACGGTGGGGTTCCAGCGGGGGTGCGGCCCCTGGGGGGACATCACAGAGTCTGTGCGGGGCCATGTGAGGGTCCCCGGGGATGTGACAGGCTGGGGACATGGCAGGTCCCTGTGGAGGCGTGACAGGGTCCCTCTGGGGACGTGGCAGGAGTGTACGTGAACCATGATGGAGTCCCTGTGGGAGTGCTACGCAGTCGCTGTGGGGACACGTGAATGTTGCTGTGGGAATGGGGACGTGTGAGGGCCCCTGTGGGGGTGGGACTGAGAGGGGGCATGGCCATGAGGACATGGCGGGGGTCCCTGTGGGGAAGGGGACATGGCAGAGTCCCTGTGGGGACATGACGAATGTATGTGGGGCATGGCAGGTCCCTGTGGGAATGTGCCAGCATCTGGGGACGTGGTGGGGATCCTGTCGGGGTGGGACACGTCCCACGAGGACTGTGCCAGAGCGTGTGGGGATGTGACAGAGTCCCTGTGGGGAGGAGGAGGGCCTCAGGAGGGAGCTGAGCCTGTGCTTTGGGGACTTCTGTGTGTGTGGAGCTGGGAACAGGCTGAGGGACCGCCTCAACCCCAGGGCAGGCTAGGCTTTGGGAAACGGGGTGAAGGTGGCAGGGTCTGTGTCCCCCCGCCTTTGCCACCATGTCGGGCTGGGAGCAGCCTGTGAGCTCAGCCAGCTGTGCCTGCCTGACACACAGGGGAGGAGGAGGCAGCAGCCTCTGCTTTAACCCCCCAGCTGCTGGAGCCTTGCTGGCAGTCTCCGAAGCATCACCACCCTGGCCCGGTTTTGTTCGTTTTCTGCTGTTGTTGTCATGTGTTTGGACCAAAATAGCAAAACTCCCTAATAGGAAGCTTCCCTTACCTCCAGCTCTCTGGCTTGTATCTTGCTTCGGTAGGTTTCGTGACTCAGCAGCCCAGATGGAGCCGTCCCTCACAGCCTTCAGCACCAAATCTGTTTATTGCTCCAGAGGCTGTTTTTCCAAGAGCCTCTCTGCTTTGTAACAGCCAGTGTTCTCCCTTAAAACCCTGCCTCTCCAGCCAAGGAGCTCATCGCATTCAGCGCGGAGGTGGGTGAGGAACAAAAATAGACAAATTAAAAAAAAAAAAAAAAAAGGCAAAAAAAAAAAACCTCAAAAGGCCAAAAAATGAAACCGTAAGGATTTTGGCTCCGTGAACTGAAGGCTTGCTTTGCCTCTGTGCCATGTCAGACGTGCTCTGCTCCCTTCATGGGGCAGCACAGTGGGCAGGGATGGACCCAGGACATCCGACCGCTGTCACATGCGAAATGCGTCCCTGGGCAGCCCTGCCTGCGTGTCACGGGCGGTTCTGAACTACTTGTGTGGCGGTGGATGGATGGTTTCGGTGCGGGCATAACCTGGGCTTTTAACCTTTGCCCTGCCACAGCTTTGTGAGTTTTAGCATGGGTTAGGGAAGGCAAAGGGGAAACTTTGAAAGCCATTGACCCAAGGACACAGCAAATGAAGCAGGTGTGGGAGTTCTCACACTCAGCCCCTCCCTAGAGCTCTTCTCTTTGAAGAGATGTGAAAACTGTGTTGGCATGAGACACATGGAGCAGGACCAGGCTCCCTCCATGATGCCCCACAGTGTTTGGGGTCAATGCTGTTGCAAGGGGGAGCTTGAGCCCAGCTGTCGCTGTGCCCAGCATGCCAGGGTGACTGCGGTGCGGTCCCGGGCGCATTCCCAAAGGGTGCGTCTGGCCCTCGGTTCATCAGCTGGTCATTTGGGCTATTAGCTTAATCACTGGGGTGTTTTCCTGCCATGCCCTGTGATTAGTGGTGGCTGTGTACCCGCCAAGGGGAGCAGGTCGCTGGGTTCTGCACCGGCCCCATCGCCGTGTGTGCAGAAATCCAGCTCCCGCTGCCAGCCATCCTCACCGGTTTCCATGGTTACACAAGAGTTTACCCTTCCCTGGAAGGGTGGCAGGGACCCCACATGATGCAAGCAGCCTGGGGACACAGAACCTCCTGGTTTATTGACACCAACAACCGCATCCTGGGGCAGTTAAACCGGCATTTGCCACCCTTGCAGCACACGTGTCCCTGCCGAGCCGGGTGGTTGGGGTGCTGTGGCATGGTTTTGAGGCACTGCTTCCCCCTCTTTGTCCCCCAGCTTGTGAGTGACTGCAGCAGGGACCTGTGGGGAGGCAGCGAGTGCTCTCCTGTGGATAAATCCAGCCAAGGAGCCGTCGGCCGCCTCTCGTTAGATGCGAGGTGACAGCGCGGAGCAGAGGGAACCCCGAGCAGGCATTCAGGCCGTGGCTTGTTAATGGGGGAAAACAAAACCTGAGCTTTAGGTCACTGCTTATGATTTAAATGGTCGAATGTAGGTCACCAGAGGCCTCTCTGGAGAGGCAGGCGAGTGCCAGAGCACAGTAGGAGTTTTGCTCACTTTTAAGTGATACAAGGAGCTGAGGGGTTGCATGTCCAACCCATGGGGCGAGTCCTCTGTGCTGCCACGGCACCCCCAGCCCCCTGGCAGGGGCACGTCTCAGCTCCGCACCCCGGAGATGGCTGTGGTGCCGCCCTGGCACCAGGAGCGTGATGCATCCGAATGCGCGGGGTGCTCTGATTCACCAGGTCGCCGCGTGGAGCGGGAAGTGCTTCCGCAGCCCAGGCGTGGTGCTCCCGGCTGCGGACAGCCGCGTGTGCCAGGGCTGAGTCAGCACGAGGTCGTCCTCACACCTTGCCCTCGCAGCCTGGGCATCCCTGCCTGCTCCTGCTGGGGTGGCACCGTCCGCGGGGCCAATTTTCCTTCCTGTAGGTGCTGGTGGGCTCGGTGGGACCATGGGAAGCAGCTCTGCTGCGTGTGTTTGTTGCGTTGGTGGGTCCCCTCGTTGCACTGACGGGCCGCTCGCTAGATGGGGGAGCAGAGAATGGGAGTTGTGCAGGACGCATGGTATGTGCTGCGTGTTGGCAGCTCCCTGGGCCAGAAGCGGAGTGCGGAGGGGTTCTTCAGCGAGGGTGGGGTGAGCTGTGTCCAGGTGCCTGCCTGCTGAGTCACGGGGCTGTGCAGCCGCAGCATGCCTGCCTCCGGCCTGGCCGGCGGGCGATGCCCTGCGCCCCGGGGAGACACGCTGTGGCTGGGGGCAGGCGAGGGCTGGTGGGCTGACTGGCCCGGCTGCTCAGCCTGCAAAGGTGCTCGCTCCTCCTTGCACCTCTCTGACTGTGGCTCCCTCCCATCCCATCCCAGCCTGCCTTGAGATCGGGCCTTTGCCTCACTGCAGGGACCTCCTGCTTGGGGGGGGGGAAGAAATGTGATATTAGCAATTGCACAGAAAGCTCAAGGGATGCCAGATTGCTTTCTCTGGTGCAAAAGGTGATCTGTGATCGGGGCCAGTGGGAATCCTGCGGCAGGGCAGGTGTTTCCTAACAGCTCCCAAGCCATGAGAGTGCAAAACGCTGGGACACCTTGAGTGCTCGACCTTGTGTTGGTGTTTCTCATTCTCTTTCGTGCTCCATCTGATGCGCGTTGGGTCCCACACAGCGCTGCTGTGGTGCGTCAAGATACGGGTGGGACGTGTGCTCTGGGTTCCGGGCAGAGGGAGCAGGGTGGAAGTGTGTTTGCTCTCCCCGTGCCGCTGTGCGCACTTTCTCTGAGCTAACAAATCCATGCTGTTTTTCCCCGGAAGGCTGCTGAACCAGTTTGTTGGATGAGCAGAGGAACTGCTGTGGGGCATCTCCGAGTGGATTTTTCTATTTTTGTTTCGAGAAGGCCAGGAGGAGGGTTGAGGCATTCCTTTAGCTGAAAAGCTGCAGTTCCAGAGCAGTGATGTTTGCCTCCAAAAGGAGGAGGTTTAGGTTTCACCAGCCCCACCTGACGGGAACCTGAGCAGGTGCTGTAACTGGGGCATCTTGGCACCTCGCTGTCAGCGATACCTGCTCTGCTGTGGGGAGCCTGGCGCTGCGCTGGGGCCCCGCCAGCCCCCGGGACCCGCTCCGGGCAGCCCAAACCTCCCAGCTCTGAGTCACCGAAGGGCTGAGCGTGTTCACTGCTGTGTGACTGCAGCTGTCAGACCAAAAATAAAAAAGTAGTGATGCCTGTAGTGGTGGGCAGATAACAGCCCCGGAGCAGATCCACCTTGCGCGGTGGCTGTTGGAGGCGACCAGGAGTGTGCAGCGACGGAACGGCTGCAGCCTCTCCCTGTCTCCTGAGCTCTCTGTAATTAATGCTGCAGGTACCCAGATAGGCATGTTAGCCCAAACTGGCTGCCTTCCCATCCCTCCCCAGCCTCGTTCCATATTTAATCTTTCATGTTCACCTGAGTCTCTAATTAAGCCAACTGCAATCCTTAGCAGCGAGCCCGCAGCGTGCTAACGAGGTCTGGCATTCCTGGAGCACCGCGCGTGAGACCCGCACACACAAAACAAACCCACAGGCAGGCTCTGTTCCTTTGTTTATTTTTATTTTCCTGCCCTGAAGTAATGTGTATCCCAAAGCAAGGTCTGGAATGAGGGCCCGTTAGCAGGAAAGTTCTCAAAAATGGTGTGTGGGGACTACCTTGTTTTACAAAAAAACCCATCACGACTGGTTACTCTGAGGTGTCTGCAAAGTGTTTTTGCTGGATTTCTTTTTATGGGCAGCTGTTGCCCAGGGAGAGCGGGTCTCAGCAAGGAAAGGCAGCGCTGGGGCCCCCCGATGCTGGGCAGCGCTGCCCGGCTGCCGCAGCGCCCCGGCTAAAAATAAAGCCCCACGCCGAGGCTGTGAATGGGGTTCTGATTTCCTTTGGTTGCTGCGCGGGTCTGGGCGATGGGGAGAGATGCGTGTTGTAAATAGAACACCATATCCATGGCAACGCGAACTTTTCATTATTGTTAATTACTCGAACAGTGCCAGAGCCGCACATGGCGCTTCCCAGTGTGAATAAAGATAGATCCCCCCTGTTTCAAAGCCTCTCCAACGACACTGCCGCAACAGCGGGCTCCCGGGAGGCTGGGCAGGGCCTGGCAGGCAGTGGCGGAGACATTTTGTGACGAGCTGGGTTTTGAAGGAGGAAGGTCTGGCACGGGAGCTCGGAGCAGCTTCTGTCTCCTAGGGTGGGATTTTCTCATCTGTTGAACCCAAAAATCAGCTGTTGCTGCATGGCTGTCGCTCACCTGACCTCAGGCTGTGGTGTGGGATGGCTGTGCCATGGCGGGGTGTGCAAAGAACAGGCTCAGCCCCTGAGCCCAGCGCAGGCAGAGGTTTCTGAACCCCAGCGTGACGTCCCCGGCTTTCCTCCTGCAGCACAAGAGCGTGTTGTGCTGGAGCCTGGCAGCTGGAGGCAGCAGGAGGAGCGAGGAGGTGCTGAGCCTGGCACAGGAGTGCTGGAACCCTGCTCCTTTCCCTGCCTGGGAGATGCCCTACCAAAGGAGAAAAACCTGTTGTTTTTCCGCTTTGATGCTATGCAAGGGAAACATCCCAGCCCTGCCTTCCCGTTGCCTCACGCTCTCCTGCTTTCCCTGGAGAACTGTTTTCTGGTTCCCTCATGTCCAGCTGAAGGAACACGGTTTGCACCTCTTGTGGCAGAGGAGGGCAGGCAAGAGTAAAGAGACCTTTGCAGTCTCACTCGGAGCCAGGAATGCGGATTTAAGATCGTTTCAGATCAACTTGATTTTATTACAAACCCAAACAGTGCACATTCAGTGGTACCTCAGGTTCGCAGGATAATTACATCTGGCGGGGGGGAGGCAAACAAACAACAATATAAAGCCAAACATCTTCAGTAGGCATCAGTGTAGTTATAGCTTGGGCTTTTCAGTGTGAGATCCCAAACCGAGGGCATGGATCCTGCCTGCTTTGGCCGTTAGGTTACTTAGGGAATGTGACTGCAGCCAGAGCCTCCTCGCCAGCTGCGTTACGTCAGCCATGCATGCTGCAGTGCACTGCCCAGTGAACCATGCTAAGCTGTGTCTGGAAAGGACCCCCCTCCCCATCCAATGCGTTTTCAAATGCAAATGTTCTGCACAGAGGATCCTCTGGTGGGGCTGGGTGTTGTGTGTGTGTGGTATCCTTGCACCCTGTTGCTGCTTTGTTGGCTGCTGTGCCAAGGCACCAGCGGAGAGAGCGAGGCCCGGCAAAGGAGGGCAGGGCGGCTGAGCGCCCCGCGGTGTGCAGCGCTCCTCTCGTGCTCCCCTTGTGAGAGGGAACGTCAGGGTACTGAGCAGCATTTTATTTACGTTCTGGAAGGCTGCTCTGGCTGTAACACCCAGCCCCTCCAAGGAGCTGCAGCAGCCACGTAAGAAGCCTTGACGTGAAGGACTGATGGAAGCTGACAGTCGCAAATCAAGGCGCGAGCAGATGGGGCTTCTGGGTTTGTACAGCGTGCTCACGCTGCGATGTGTGCTAATGCCACACAGAAGTAACAGCTGCTGGGGAGCCTCCCTGCAATGTCCTTTCCCATCCTTTATCATAGTGAAGTTAAAAAGACCGGACCACTGCGAGCTCTATTTTTACAACCCCGGGCATGTGCCATCTCCTTTGAAAGCTGACGCTGCTTGAGGCAGGAGCACAAGGAGGGAGGGGGCTGCAGGGCTACACCCCTGTACGCACAGTCAGTGTGACTCGCACTCTGTGCTGCCCTCCTGTCCTTATTCTACGTCGCTGTCAAAACAAAAGTACCATGATTCTCTTTTAGTTACCAGGGATGTTAGAAAGGAATGCCCACTCACACTTAAGACGATCTCCTGTGACATCTGCTTCTGTCCAGGGCTACGTGGCAGTGTAATTCCGACAACAGCAGAGTTAAACAGCACAGTCAGAAGGAAGCCAGACAAAGCAATGTCAGTATTCATACAACTGAACAAAGCTTCCTACTTGTTTTTACAAAAAAAAAAAAAAAAAAAAAAGCCCCAAAAGATTTTAAACAATAGAAAACGTCCTTCTATACTGTTTAAAATCTTTCAGCGCTGTCAAAGTGACTTCAGAGCTTCTCCACATCTGCCTGCTCCAGCCAAAGCGCTCGTGTCTGTCCTCAGGCCTTCGTGATGTACCCTTCCCTGATAAGGAAGTCATAGATTTTCCTCGTTTTGTTCACATCGATCTTGATGAGCGCTCTAGCTTGCGCCAGTCTCAGGCCTCCTTGTTTGTTGCACTCGTTCACTAAAGCAGCTTTGTACTCTAAATAGGCTCCGGGGACCAGCCGCACCATCTGACAGAGCTGGAAGACAAAAGGTGGGGTTAATGCACGCCAACACTCGTCATGCTCTTTATCCTGTGAGCCTTGCTGGGGGAGTAACACTGCGAATATTCTCCTGAAACATTTCTGGGTTATTTTTTGTATGGGGGAGGCATGGAGTAACTGCGCCGTGAGCTGTTTCAATCCACAGGTAGGGAGAGGAGGAGCTTGCTGGCTGCTACATTCAGAAACATTCCTGACTGCAAAATAAACTAGGAGGATGAAAGCAAGCTCTGGGCTCACAGGAGCATAGCTGCGAGCGTGTCCTGCGTGGGCGTTGTTCTTTACAAACCGAGGAAGTGCGCATGCCAGAGAGACTTGCAACCAGCAGTTCAGCTCCCTGGACAGGAGCCAGGGAGGGCATCTGTCTGTCAGTCCCCTGCGCACCAAGTCTTTAATGCCTTTCCACAAAAGCAGCTACGCACACAATGCTTGCTCCCCCCCCGAAATCTAGGATGGAAGCCCCCCAGGCACACTGCACTCTGTGTTTGGAAGCTGGGCACAAGGTTCTGCTGGGCACTCTGCGCTCTGGGTGCTGTGATGGCATGTCATGTCACCTGGCTCGCTCCACCTTTCTCTGACAAATAAGCTCATCACAGTGCCGTGCTGCACTGGGCTAACTGGAATTAAGAAGCCGGCTGGAAAGCCTGGGTGGCTACTGCGAGCGGGACAAAGTCGTCAGGCCTACAAGTGCTGTGTTACTCACACCTGAGGCAGGTGGTGTGAGTACGCCCACACGGTAACACTGTGTTTTGTGCAGGTTATCATTTCACTTGCTTCCTCACCTCTTTCTCCTTCTCGTTGAGTTTCTCTGTCCCCGGCAGACCCGTGAGGTTCAGCGGCGGGGCGCTCCGTCTGCCTGCGGGGACAAGAACGGGAAACGCTGTCGATTTCTCCGAGCAGCTCGGAAGTGGCAGCGCTAGGCGTTGCCACAGAGACAATTAAATCCCCATGATGGCAACCCAGTGTGAGCCAAGGGCTGACACAGAGTTATTAGGGCTCAACATAAAAACTGCACTCGTCTGATAAAAGGCGTGGTCCCGCAAGACGTCGTTAAGCGCCGTGAATGTGTGTGTGGGCTCTGTGTGAGGCCAAATGCCTCACTGGCGTTTGGGAGGCTCTGGAGGCCGAGAGCTGTCGGCCGGGTGGGCGCTGCCCCTCTCTGGGCTGGGCTGTGCCTCCTGACACTGCTGACTCCTCTGGCCGGGGTCGGGGCGTTGCAGGTCACGCCTGGGTGTGCGTGGGCCAGGCTGGATCCTGGCCCCCCTGCGCCCAGCACGGTAATGGATGCGGAGGTCGCTGGCTGCTGCCGTGGGCAGGTGATTTCTCTGGCTATACTGGCTACTTCCTGAAGCAGAGTTTTCTTTAAGCGCCTTTAGATGTGATGCAGACGTTGCAAACCAAATGCAGTTTGTGGATTTATTTTTGTCTGTGATGATAAACGGCACTGAAAGAAGCAGCTGCCTCAAGGTAGTCTGCTAGCTCTTGGTTTCACCGTTGTTTATAACTTTGTGGAACTTTAACTGGTGTAGCTTAAACTGTTATGAGGGCTGTCTGCCTGCAGTTTTTTTTTTTTTTTTTCCCCCTCCTCCCACATTCCAGAGCTCACAGCAAAGCTAGGGATACTTATATACATTTCTAGAAAGTCTTTTGCCCCTGTGCTGTGGACTGCGTATCTGGCACTGTTACAGTTAGGTCTGCCCCAGGACAGCTTTCCTAAACTTGGCAAAGTGTGAGATTTTGGAAAATCTGCAGCTCCGTTTTCCCAAGGACTGCTGGCCGTGCTCCAGCCCCTGCCCTGTCCGGGTCCCGCCTCTGGGGCTGGGAAGTCTCCCTCCCTGCGCTCTGTAGGAGAGGGGTGGGGGCCTTGCCAGAGGGAGAAGTGCTTAAGGACCAGGAGGAAACCTGCAGCAGTGAGCCTCTGTGGGTGCAGAGAAAGGGATTTCCTAGCACTGCTCCCTCTTTCTGTGAGGGATGTAACGAGCGTGCTGCGATGAGACATCACAGAACTTGGTTCTGGTTTTTTAAGAATGTAGGAAATGACACACACACATACAAACTACATTAAATATATCGAGGCTGCAAAGCCAGGATCTTAAAATCTAGAATTAAGTTAAGCAGCAATAATTTGCCCTCTTGTATATTCAGTATGATGCAGCCTTTAATTATACAGGCACGTGGCAGTCGTTCCGCAGCATCTCTGCCGCGTTCAGTATGCAGGATGCTCACTTAACCAGCAACGCTTTGGTATGTGTTTGGGTTTTGTTTAACGTGTGATCCTGGTTGTAAACACTGTGTGCTAGCTGAGTTCCGCAGGCAGAGCAATTCATTTTCTCTTGGGCTTTTCTTCCTCACTGGCCACAAAATACTTCACAAAGAATTAGTTTCATTCCTAATACTAGCCTGACAGCTTAGCGATCCCTCCTGGGCTCTGGATACCCGCTCTGAGATGCCCAATGCTATGTTCTCTCCAAAACTGCAGATTTTAGCTACCACCAAATACATCTGTAACATGGTGCGTGCTGATGCCTGCAACGACTACCTGCTTGGTATTCTGACCCACGTTTCCAGGGCTCCTTTGTCAGAAATGACGTAGAAAATGCAGACTTGGTGCCACCTGTGAGAATCTGGCTCAAGGGGTTAGGCAGCACCCGCGTGAAAACGGTACGCAGTGCCACAGCCAGAAGCCGCCTTCCCTGGCAGCCCTCAGCAGCTGCACGTTCAGTCTTTGGCCTAGTCTCACTCGCTGCATGCCGTCTGGTGACCCCAGCAAATGAGGGTGTGATTTCATAGAAGTCTTGTCACAAGGGCCTTGGCTGACCCCGAGTCTGTCCTTACTGGGCGCTGAAGGAAGCGGGGTTCCTCTGGGGGCTCTATGCTGCAGCCGTTCCCTGCTCCCAGAGCAGCTTTTTGGTGTTCTGCTCCCCCAAATCTACCTTCTGTCAGCTTTGTACCGCACAGCTCCATCAAACACTGGACGAGCTTTATCTTTTAAAGATAACTTTGTTCTCATGTTTCTTTCCTGCCCTGTTAATGTAGCGCTAGGATGGGTTTTCAGTCTGTAACCACAAAAATGCAGAAATTCAGCAAAAAGCTGAAAAAGGCTTTGCATGTGGAATGAGTCGCAGCTTGAGGAAACACTGACTAAAGCTGTGCTGAGCTGTGGGACCGGGGCACCGGCGCTTCTGCGCTGAGGCCCAGGAGCCAGCCTTCAGCCGCTGTCTGAACAGCGTCACTGTTTTTGTGACGTCTGGCTGGCTGTCACCACGCACCGCCCTCTGACAGTTACCTGAACTTGAAGGAACTGGCACTGCCGGACTCACGCCAGAATCACTGAAAAGAAAGGAAAATTTCAATTTGCTGTCATCTTTTGTAAGAAAAACTGTCTGTGCTGGCCCTGAGACTACATTTTTCCAGCTTCTAATGATTATACAATTCAACTTGCATAACCCAGGCCCCGCTCTGAAGTCAGCAGGATTTCTAAATATTTACCACTCTCAGACTGAAGACCACGTCTGAAACTTTTTTTAAGAGGGGTGCAGCGGGGCAATGAAAAATTCAGTGGAGACTGACTGGGGGAATTACAAGCCACGTTCTCAGCCCGTGCAGCACACAGGATGTGCTTCCTTTGCACCACAGCTTGTTCCTAAACCACAGTGCAAGGTGACTCTGCATTACTACCGCTGCTACATCTAAAATCGCACAAAAACACTTCAAGTGTCAGCTGTACCCTCACTAATACCCTTAAAGACCTCATTTCCCTCTGAGACTTTACCAGCAGCAGCAAAGTTCCCGAAATATGACATACAGAACAGAAATAAAATAGCGTACATGTCGGCCTGTCGGCTGAGCCACTGCTGGCAGGCGCTGCTGTCCTGGATGTACTGCAGCACCTCCGACAGCATCGTGCGCTTCAGGCGCTCCTCATCTCTGCTCTTCTTCAGGTGGTCGTACGTCCTCGCACCTGTATGGAACAGACAGCATGTTCTCTCCAGCTGCCCCGGTCAAAATTTTCAGGCTGTTGCTTCAGGAAGCAAGGGAGAAACTGTTCTCTAGCTCTGGACCAGACTCTGCGGTTCTCCCTTGTGACAACTATTGGCATGAGAAGATCTTAGATTCCACGCCCCACCCCTCCCTCCCATCAATTTTGGGCAAAAAACAAACAAACAAGCCTGCCACACTCCAATTCCACAACAGAACAGGCAGTTTTGTTTATCTAGGGCTATTAGCCTTCTCTCCAAATATCACACTTCTCGAGGGCCAGTGGGACTGCCCTGAGATAAAGCACCACAGACCGCTGTGCCACGGTGTAGGTTTGCTCTGGAACTCCTGCAGAGCAGTGGCTAGAGCAGAGCTCTGCTAGGCAGTGCCTTCCCTAGCTGATGGCCAAACTAGCTCGGAAAAGCACGGCCGAAGGGGTACGTTACTGCTGGAGCCTTGCTCAGTGAAAGAGCTAGGTAAATGCATTTTAAAAATGTCTTTTTTGTTCAACACATCCTAAATATTGCAAGTTCATCCTTCCGCACCTTGATGGATGGGACTGGGTTGAATAATGCATCAGGTACTTACTACAGAAATTGGTGATTCCTGCGGCTCTGTATTCCTGTAGGCGCTTTATTTCCCTCCGCAGCTCAAATTCCACTGTTTTATCCCAACGAGAGGCAGAAGGGAAATCCAAAAAAGCAAACATGGGTCAGTGGGATGGCACTGAAGGGTGGCATACTAGGAACGCTGCTGCTACGTTCTTGTCTGCACAGCTGAGCCACGAAGCGTACAGAACCACAGGCAGGGCTACCTCTCTGCACAGCCCGCATCAGATCTCAGACTCTCTGCCCGGGTCATAGCACTCCTTGATCACAGAGTCAAGCTGGCTTTCAGCATTTATGTGCTCAGAAAAGTTTTTTTTTTTTTAATTTTCATTCTTTGACAGTTCCCTTGCCGTACCCTGGACAAAGCACATAACAGTAACGCAGGGCTTGTGGAAGGCACTTCACCTGGTCTGAAAACCTGCTCCATCCAGGCTCCTTTACAGATACCATCTAGGACTGGCTTTGAACTACAATTTTCATAACTGGACCTTCCAAAATTTTTCCTTGCAGAAAACTCTTTTTCTGCAGTTGGGAAGATTAAATACCCGTGTTTCTTTTGCTCAGAGATTTACTGCTTCTAGCTTTTGCTGTCTGGCTTCAAGACACTGCTGAGTTTTACAGTGAGCAGGTCTGCCTGTCTCGCATTTATTTACTCGTGCTGCTCAGGAGACCTGCATAATGTGTGTGCCTACTGCCAGGGTAACTCGAGGACCTTGCCATCACTACAACAAAGCTGTGTTCGCTCACATGTTGGACGCATGATGTGCAGGGTCATACTTCAGGTATTTCACACAGAGTGTCCTGAAAATGCAGTCACCATTGCTGAAACGCTTTGTTCTTTCTAATGAGCAACAATTTTTGCAGTGTCAATCACAGAATTAAGCAGGATGTAATGACTCCTCCTGGCATGTGACGAAACGCGCGCTGCGATGATGCGCAGCCACCCGAGATGACTGGGTGCTGAACAATGCCTCGCCCTCTAAGGCAGGGAACGTCAGGACAGCTGTGCTGTGTAATTATGTGCACGTGGAATAGTCTAACGCGTATCTTTCAAAGAGCTCAGCTTGCTGCCAGCTCCCTCTCTCTCAATGCAGACGGAAGTTTTAGGGATTTTCTTCTTCAGGTGACACACAGTGCCAGGAAGTGAGCAGTGGTCCTTCAATAGGAAAATGTTACTTCTAGCACCTGACCAAAGTGTTTGGTCAACTGAGAGGTCAAACAAAGAACTGGGACAGAGGTTTGTGGAAAGATACACTCGCCAGGCATTTAACGTGTCAGCCCACAAACATATTTGTGCT
This sequence comes from Alectura lathami, assembly GCA_013399715.1. Taxonomy (NCBI): domain Eukaryota; kingdom Metazoa; phylum Chordata; class Aves; order Galliformes; family Megapodiidae; genus Alectura; species Alectura lathami. The sequence continues at coordinate 15,348 of VXAV01010439.1, forward strand.
CCTGAGGTAGGAGGAGGAGCACAGCAACCTCCTGCCCTCCAGGAGTGGAATGCATTGAGGAAAGGCTGTAGATGATGCAACCCCTTATTACAGCTATTGAAGAACATTTATGTTAAAACCCTCTAAATACCTACATGCGTGGCTTTCAATGAACTTGTCGTGCTCTACCGGTCCAAGAATGCGTGCAAACCGCCGCATGGTTTCGTAAAGGTCCTGAACCTCCTTCGGATATCGTCTCTCCAAAACTGCCGGGGGAAAAAGTGACACACCTTGTCAGCAGTGCCTTACACTTGTGAGATTACGTTGAAGACAGAGAGGTATTTTTAGGGCAACTACTAATAGCTCCTTTCACTTGGGTGTGATTTCCACCAAAATGGTTTTAAAAAAAAAAAAAAAAGTTCACAGATAGGCCAAGTTCCATTAGTTGCAACAGATGCTGATGGGCAAAGTGCTTGGGGGAAAATGCCTCTGCTATCAGGACCAGCTGTATTCTTTCCCCTTACGTTGCTAAGACCTATGTACACGAACGGTAGCTTGAGGAGGGGGCAGAGAGGGCTGAGGTTCAAAGAATTGTTGGAGTGCTGCCAAACATCCACAGATCACCGTCAGCTGTTGTAACGAAACACCACCACAAGTACTAAAAGCTAGGAATAAACTTTTGTCTCCTGTATTACTCCTACTGCAAGAAGAACATAAACTGAGGGGAACTTGAAGGGACTGTGCTCGCCCCTGTGGGCTGCCCAAAGACCTGGACTTGGTGCACTGCTTGGCTGTTTTGGTACCACGACTACAAAGGGATGAAGTTTAAAGGAGTTTGATCATTTCTCAGAATGGTGAGATGCACTTAAGAGACCAAGATTTCACCTCCACCCCTCTCCCTACTCAGAGCAGAGACTGAAATGCTTTTGAAGAGCAATTCACAGGCACAAGTTGTAACGCCGAGCTGGGAGCAGCTCCAGGCAGCCGGCTGGAAACGCTCGGAGCGGGACGTGGTGAACTCAGCCCATCTGAGCGTGGCCCTGTGTTATAAACCACACTGGTGCTCTGGAAGCAGTGAACATGCAGAGTTTTGTCTCCTGAGCAGGGGCCACTTAAAAGATAAGCAGTTACACTTGATACTCACTCTGAAATTTTCTGAGGTTGATTAGGCCGTGGTCTCTTATAATTCTGTAATTAAGAGCACAATGGCGTTAATGAAAGGCAGTAACTCATGTATTACATGTAAATACAAAGGCTCCAGAAGGAGCTTTGATTTAAACCATCAGAGGGGCCTAAAACTAAACACACATGGAATTTCTGTGGCCCTTGAGCTGGCTAGCTGAGAAACATGATGTGGTGATGCAGTGAGGTTTCAGTCAGGGTAGGCTGTGGACAGTGGTGTGCATTAGTCCAACCCCGACAGCACTGAGCACAGAGGGAGCTCCGAAGGGTTTGGAATTTCTTCTTCAGACACAGGTTTCACACCGGCAGCGCCTCATAACTTGTCCTTCCAAAACTGGAAGTACAGTGAGTGTCTCTCAAGGCTCCAGCTTCAGAGAAAGACCAAAGTCGCATCAGCTTTTTTAAGTCATTTTCCAGATTTTGGTCCCATCCTGCTGTAAACCGTCGCTGATGGGAGTTGTGTAAGTGCATTTTATGGCACCTTCTTTTAGTAAGACATGGCGCACCATAATGGAAATCCTACCACAAATATTTTTAATTTATGAATGATAAAGACCCAGCCCAATAAATGCCAACTCTTAACCCGTCCTCTAGCAGAATTATGCTGTATTATGAGACGGAGTGGAGGAGTCCTACTACAAATTACTAATTCTTCCAGCAGGCAGTAATACAGAAGATATAATTTTAAATATTGAACAAAGTATTTGCACGTTATAATAAAATTGAATTTAATGAATAGACTGAGTCACTCGAAAAAGCTGTCAAATGAGCTGAGTAAATTACTCAGCCTCACGCTGGCCATGCAGATATCTCCACTGCACACTGTGAGAAACGAACCTCTGGGCCACTAAGGATCCCGAAACCTGATGCAAGCATTTCTGTGGAGAAAGTGGGGGCTCTAGCAATTAGTCACAGAGTGGCAGATTTGTTTTTTTTGTTTCCTAAAGTAGGAAATAAATTATCTGCAGTCCACCAGCATTACGCAGGGAGCAAAAGGAACAGAGATTTGTCTCCTTTTCTGGTTCCCAGCCCTGGCTCCGTGACCGGTTTCCCAGGCGGTATTTCATTTCTGATTCTGCAGGATGGTTCTGTCACCTTGTAAGGTGTGCTGGAAGCTTCGTTGTTTGTATGTAACTGGACTGGGCATAGTGATGTGAAGAGTAATGTGAACGTGACTTTCCTGCACTGGAAAAAAGGCTTTGCAGAAGTAAGGATTTGTTCTGAGTGCTCAAAGGAGAGTTAAGGGGTGCAGCTGTCCGCTGTCACCCCCATGTACTCACAGGGTCTCTTAATCTGTGTTTCCTGGCTTGGTACCACTGCTAAAGCCACAGCTTGCTCTGAATCTGTGCACAGAAAGAACTGCACCTCCAGAATGGAGCCTGTCATGCAGATCTCATGGCAGGAGGTCTCCATGCATGGAATTGTCTGGAAGGGTGTGGTAGGAAATCAGTGGTGCTTGGCGTTAGGCCAGCAGCGGGGCACAGAACGTGGCAATGAAGCAGAGGAACACCGTTATTGCCTTACTGCTTGAAAACTCACTTTTTTCTTCTCTGTCTTTCCTTTAACCTGGAATGATAGATATCCACAACTGCAATCTTCAGAGCTGCAAAATAGAAAAGGACGGATTACAGAACTCGTAGCGAATCACGGCAGTAATGCTCATTTTCGAGCCTTTATGTTCATGGCAGGCTGAAATTGTCGCTCACTTTGATGTGCTAAGAATCCCACGGTAATTTTACACGGGCATAAAACACGCTGTGCATGCTGTCTGTAGAACCTCTCTCTTACTCTTTTCGAATAGATTACTGCCTGTAAACACGAACTTGGGTAGATCCTGCGAACTGTTTTCCTTTATGCAGTCTAGAACTGTCTTACCGTTAGCACGTGTTTGTTCCGCCATACGTGCCCTTGGGAAGCATCCCTTCTGACACACAAGTTTATCAGATTTAAGGATCTGAGGTACCACTTCAGACCAGGCTGCTTTGCACATAACCAGGGACTCCAAAAAACAGAGAGAGTTCTGAACGGAGAAGGTTCAAAGTAGCCTTTGCTTCCGCTCTTGAAAACATCTACAAGATTTTATCTCATTAACTTCTAAACTTATCTATCTGCTGGAAGAACAAAGAGAATAGTTCCCAGCAATGTGAACAGGAAACAGCCATGCTCATTAGAAATCACATCCTTTTGCAATGAACCCGTCTGCAGTCTGAGCTGATCCACTCGGAGATCCTTCAGCTGCTGCTTCCTGCGACCGTTAGGTTAATAAACGCTTTTGGTAAATCCTCACAAGATAAGGAGACACCTATCAACCCCGTTCTGTTAAATAATACAGAAATTCTAGGTCACTGTGCAGCGCAGGGCTGGCTGACCTCTAGGCTGGATTTGTCCTGTGTTAAGCGTTGCAGTGTGCTCCCAGAAGGAGCAGGATTATCACCTGGGGGGGCTGCAGGGGCAGCGTGCCACTGCCTGCAAAGCGGTGTGTGAGCAGGGTGGCCAGGGCTGCCAGAGCCCAGCTCCCATCCTCTGCAGCTGCGAGAAAAGAGCAAAGCCCACACTGCTGGCTTATCGATCGGGCTCTCCATAAATAACGAACAGTGCAATTAAGAAAGAAGTGTGGGTACCTGGTCACGCGTCCGTTTAAAAATACGCGTTCACGTGCGAACTCGGCCTGCAGGCACTTCACCTGTGCAGCCCCTGGGGTAGTAACACCTTAGGAACAGGGCCTGAGGGCTGCATGAGCCCAGGTGCGCTCAGTTTTGAGTTGTGCTTGCTGATCCTTTACTAGCAAACCAATCTGGAACTCACACAGACTGATTTGATGATGGATGCTGAGAGAGGAGGGGTGGTCCGACGTTCTTACTCCTTGCAAATCTCTTCCTAAAGCAGGGTGTTCAAGGACCAGCATGTATTGTCACACAGGGGTATTTATGTTTCCTAATTTAAGAACAGGCACAGGTAGCAAATTTTCCTTCTTGTTTAAACATAAGACAGTGGGAAATGCAGTAACATAAACTCGAATGAAACATGTTACAGAGTTTTGGAATCAGTGCCAATTTGTGGGAAATAATTTTGTATTTTTAAACCTTGTGCACGCTAAGCTAGTATATTATTTTCTGGGGTTTGTGTGGGCAGAATTTAATGAGTACATGCAAAAGCTGCACTGGAGAACCTCTATAAATATCACAAGTAATTGCGCACCGATAACCACTGCACTGTGAAGCTTTCACCTGAGCGCACAACATCCCGAGAGAAATTAGGAGCGGGTGGGGAGGGGAAGGAACATTCACGCGCCTAAGTGAAGGGGTAAAATGGAGCTTCTGCGTACAGCCAAATCAGCATTTGCTGCCCCATGCACTTCTGGAGGGGCTTTTGTTTTTCATAGACGTATTCACACGGAGACAACCGATTACGAGATCTGGAATGCGTGAATAACTCAGACTACCGTACTGTTACACGCCGCATTACAATGAGAGAAGGGATGCTGTGCGAATGAAAATGCTTTGCTTGTGCCGTTCCCCTTGGATTATACCAGGGAGGCAGTTGTTTGTGCTGGCAACTTCAGATAATCCATGCTCACATTATGTTCAAAGTGTCTATTTTGGGAAATGAGAAGGATTTTTCAGATGATCAGAGTGGTTTTGAAGGGTCCAGTGATAGGCAGGCATTCAAGGCTCCTTTCTCCACTCCAAAAAATCAAAATATTTTGGTTTCTCAAGACAGTGGCCAAAACAGTTTCTTTGCTTTACATTCCTCTTCAGCCTCATTTGGTCTGCTAAAACATTTTTGAACACTAATGAGTGAGACCTTTGTTTCATGCTAGCTAACCTCTGTCTGGCATGCAAGGCCCAAATAACGGGAAGAATGCAAACTAATGAAAGCACACGGGCTGTGCCTTGGTTGGTTACAGCCCAAATTTACCCTCTGTAGAAAAAGCAGGACCCTGAGTAAGCGGAGTATCTGCCTTCAGAGTGTGTCAGGACCTTCCAGTACCACCTAGTGTTTGAAGTGAAATCATTTACATGAGAGGGAAAGGAAGAAAAAGCCTGGGAACAGATATATTTCTTGTGTTACAGTTCAGTGTAACTCATGCGCTATTCAGGCACTGTGGGCTGGACCAGGCTTGCACCTAGCCGCTCCTTTCGATCTGCCCACTGTGGTTTTGTCTAACTGCAGCCGACCTTGGCATGCACTTACCAGGCTGTAAGTGCTGAATGAAAACCAGCAGTTCCGCAGGGTAACCGAAATCTGGGAGATTTCATCCAATTTCTACTGGCTTGCTAAAAAAGGGACTGCACAGCGCCGGTGTGCTGGGAGGAGCTGGGGCCAGCGGGGGCGGGTTTCTGTGTTCCTCACAACAGGCTGCCTGGAGCCCTCCCACCTTGTGTTAAAGTGCGTTCTTCTTTCTTGTGGAAATACTGAGAACTTGCTTAGAGTGAGGTAGGAAAATATAAGGGGGGAAATGCAGTGGTATTAAGAGGTCAAGTAGTTTAGATCCAGAACTTTTTACAAAATTTTTGCAGTTTTAAGAGAAGCAGAGTGATGTGGAGGAAAGGGAAGGAAGAAACCCAGTGAGGTTTAATGTATGGCAGGAAAACAAACTGAGGAATTTTTCACAAACCTCATACTTAATCTATGCTGCAAGACCCTGTTTGGGTGATAAACGTGTTAAAACCTTACGGGAAAAAAAAAGAAAAAAAGAAAGAAGTTTACTGTTTGGCCAGCAATGAGCTTATCTCCAGCAGGTAGTGGAAGACGGCCACAGGGCTGCTTTCAAGGACATTGTGCAAGCTGCAGTGGAAGAACCATGCCAGTGGGCAGGGCTGGGCAGAGAGGCACCAGAGCACCACCTGCAGGTCTGGGCCAGCACCCCGCCTCCAGGGCTACCTGCGGCCTCCTCTGCCCCCAGCTGGAAGGCGCAGAGCCCCCAGCCGTCCAAATGCCTGCCCCTTCCTGTAGATCCAGATCTTAAGCTATTCTGTACTAGCTTGGAGAAGGGAAAGGGAAAACCTGATTCCAAGGTTTCTTTTAGAAAATAATTCTTTCCCTCCCTGAGATGCCTCATGTAAGGGAAAAACAGCTGGCTAGACCCTGGGACTTCATTTTTTTAGGGCATTCTCTCTCACATAGGCAGATCTAGAACAGCTGTGAGAAGGAAGCTGCCAGAGCCCCTGAGCTCAGAGATCGAAAATGCAGTTGGTCACACTCCGTAACCTCTGCCAAACAGAGTTTTCACAAGGCAGATGCCTGACGTTCAGTGCTAAATACCGAGGACAACGAAAGAATGGACTAAAGAACACCCAATGAAATTACCAGGCAGAAGATCTGACAGACAGAAGGAAGCCTTTTTTCACGCAACACGTAATTCAATTGCAGAACTCCTACGTCAATTGTGGAGCTCACTGCTACAGGATGTTACGGGGGTAGAAGTACAAATCCGCCCAGATCCAGCAGTAGGTAGCCAAGCTCGGGCAGGACAGGTTCTTTGGTCAAAGTGCTCTGAACGCTGCCTGTGGCTCAGAAAGGTACATCTGTTAATTAAGAGCTTTTAAGAGATTTGAAACAGAGGACTGTAGAAATGTCAGCTTAAACCCCAGTACGCAGAACTGGGACCATGAGAAATTTGGCTGCACTTTAAAATACGTGTGCAGAGAAAACAAGACCCTGAGAAACGCTGTGCAGGCGCCGTGAAACCGTTTTCAAACCGTGGATGAAGATGAGACTTACCATGCAAAATGTCTGAATCATCTTCTACAAAATCAATATCTCTCAAATCCCATTCAGCATAGTTGTCAAACTCCTGTGCAGAGGTAATTAACAACTTGTCACTAACTAGCACTAAAAATCGGTGTCAGGCGTCAGTACACGTGTAAGTGCTGGGAACAGCCACTCACCTGGCTGCACAAGGTTCCATCCCTGAGCAGCACGCATCACGGGGCAGCTCTAACAAAGGAACGCCCAGCATGCACCCCTCTGGCTGTCACTGGGACAGGGTATGGTGACGGGATGCTGGGCACTGGCCAGGTGCTGCCTGTCACTCCCATGCCGTGGCAGAAGTTCTGCTCCAGCACGCGAACCAACGAGCCCCGGTGCAGCTGAGCTCACCACTGTATGCAGGGGAGCTGCTTCTCCAGCAGGGTCAGGCTCCTGTGTGCCCCTCTGAGGCAAACGGGACAGAAGCCCACCGGCTCGGACCCCTTCTGCCCCGCGTCCAACGCTGTGAGTGAGAGCCTTGGTGGCAAGTGCCTGGTGGCAGCAGCAGCAGCACAGAGCCAGGGGCTGCTGCCACCGTGCGGGCCTGCAACGCCAGCTCCCTCATGAAACCCCGCCTCAGCCACCCTGCTAATGGCTCCTGGATGAAGACTGAACACCCACCAGGGGCAGGGGCACGAAGCTCTGTGTCCGCTGATCTTGCATTCAGCAGCGAGTGTAAAATAACGGGAGCAGAAAGAGCCTTACCTCCACAAAGTCAGCTCTTGCAGGCATGTACCCAGCCATATCTCTGGAGAGCAAGGAGTCAAAAGTAGGCCGGGGGGGATCATCAGCAGCTGGAAAAACAAAGGTTTTCGGTTGTTGTGTAGGGCTTGGGGTCTTTTCTAGCACAAAAGGGCCTGTAAGTAGGTTTGCGTTTCTTTTGCACAAAAAGTGGGAATAGTTAGTTGAAGAAAAACCCTTGACTGGCATTTCAGAACTTGGCATCCCCTGGTAAACCCCTGCAGAGACTCGCACCTAGCGCGCAGGTTCCTCTGGCTAATGGCAGGAGGGTGTTACATCTGCCCCTCCTGGGTGCCACTCACAGGGCTGCAGCTGAAGCCGTACAGCTCCAAACCTTTACAGCACTCCCCAGCTGGGGATCTTGGTGTTTTACAGACAGCACACACTTGTGAAGGAGCTAGGCATTATAGGTCCCGTGCTACAGATAAAGAAAGCTGAGGCACAGAGAATTTCTCTTGGCCCAAGTCACATAAAAAATCACTGACAGCCATGGCCAGAGCCAAAATTGTCCAGTTCCTACCGCTTTATCATGAAATTTAAACCTCCAGGCACCAGCAATCTTTTTGCCCAGCCATTTTGGAGAGGCTTACGTTGATAGGCGTAAGGTAGATAGACACAAGGCCTGGACAGGACAAGCAGCCGCCCCAGCATCAGTGAGAGCTCCCACCGGTGTTTACGAGGAGCTCGTGCTGTTACTCTGACCACGCGCGAGGCAGCTCTCAGGTGGCTTTGGATGAACACGCACCTCCAGACTTCTGCCGTGCTGATTTCTGAGCGACCATTTCCACTGAGCAGAACCTTCTGGTTCTGAGCAGCTGACGCCTGCATCAGGCCACTCTGCCCCTTGCCTTTTCCCACAGAACCAGCAGCCTTCCGCACGCGGTGCGCCAATCGCTGAATGCAGCGCGCAGAGACCCTGCGCCGTTCGAGCTGGCCATGAGAGCAAGCTCTCCGTTTGGGAACGGAAGTGAACTGCAAGTGTGGTGCAGGCGTGCCTCCAGAGGATGCTCACTTCACTTCAGAGGAGCCTGGCAGGAGGCCCCCTGCAGGTACTCACGGTGGAAGGGGATGGCTGTTTCGCTGTGCTGCGCCTCCTCCGCCTGCTTCAGGTTCAGCAAGGTAGATGCAAACAAGGGGTTGTTGATGAAGTGCTTCATGTAATGTTTCTCACACTCCTCCTTGGATTTTGTGCACATCTGGTTGGCTACATCCTGCCTGAAGTGGGGAGAGAGGGAGGCTTAATACGAAGAACACAGAAATGTTGAGGGTTTCTTTTTTTCTGTAGTGGGTAAATTTAATTTTGGACAAGACTGATTGCAGTGAGTGCAGAGAACTGGTCTGCAGCGACAGAGTAGGAACGTGAAGTATTTTGCCTTGATAAAATGGCTGTGTAAGCTGAGGACTTCAAAAAAGTGTATCAGAACACTAGCAGCTATCAGTATAATTTCTGTTAAGCTAACAGCTGGATGCAAGGGGTTCCAGGGAGAAATGTCAGTTTTTCCTTTATCTGGAAATGGCTGAAAAAAGCCACGTGTTTAAGGAGAAAGTTAAGATTCTATTGCTAAGTAGGACAAAGCGTACGAGGCAGCACACTCGCAGAACATAACTGCAGCCAGTTTTCAACCCTAATTTTAACGGCAGTGTTCAAAGAAGAACTCACAGTCTGGAGCTCTGTCCTTTTGACACAGCACTCCTTTCATGAAGGACAGAGAGGTAACTCATGGCTACAGATCTCCTTTATTTACAGATGCGTAAAAATCCTGTAGCAACTACAGAAATTAACAGCACACAGTACAAAAATACTAATTTTTTTCCAGTGCTCTATCCTAAATATGACAGAGAAGCAGGAAACAAACACGTGGCCAGTCACCTGTAAGCAAACTGACACCACGCAGGGTAAGAAACT
>VXAV01010440.1:18359-29172 GCA_013399715.1 Alectura lathami
TGTGGATTTGGAAAAATCTACATCTTGAAAAAAAAAAAAAAAACCAAAAAAGAGCAGCTGAACTGATTCCTTGCAAATGGGAGTAGCTGATGCCCTTGGTGAGCTTGGGAAAGGTTGAGGAACCCTATGGCAAGGTGAGAGGTTAAGGAGCCATTTATTGTTTTAAGGCAAAAATGTAAGAAAACACCCAACCATCTCCTATCAAAATTAAAATATCAAAGGCATTCATCATGTACCTTAATAGACGATTAATGACAGAGACCCATGTCTGCTCTTTCTCTGCCTGTGACAGATCACATTATGTTGCCAGCCATTTCAGACTCTGTGGTGGATGCAAACTTGATGAACCAAATAAATCTTTGGTGTAAATTCCCTAGATTTTAAGGGATTATACCAAGGATAAAAACATAGTCTGTGCTGAATTCTTCTGGCAGTTAAGAGTGTGCAAAACAATGTTATAACCATCAGTTATGTAAAATATTTTGCCAAATTCATTTCAGATGTTATATCAATACAAGAGGGCTTGGCATCGAATCCTAATTAACTGTTTTCCTAACTAACATGACCTTCTTAATGAAATAAATAGCATTTCTCTAGCTGTCATCCAGGCAGTGCTGGTAAAATACAATTTCACAGTGGACATACATTGTAAAAAATAATACTGTTACTTTTGCCTGAAATAGAATGGAATATTAGAGGATTTCCAGGCAGAACCCTGCCAGTGCTTTGATTCACTTGGGACGGTGAGTTACAAATGTCTTGTTAGCTTTGATTGTCCACAGTTCCTATGGGATCGCCCTTTGACAGAAGGTGGCAATTCAAATGCAAACGCCAGACTTCAGTAGGGTAGCTGGGTATGAACAGTGTTAATCCCCGAGGTGCCCCCAGTTTGATTGCCCCTTTACCAAGCTTGTATTAAAGAATATGGGGTGTGAGTCATTGATGTATTATGTTACCTTCATGATGGTTTATCTCCAATGAGTCAGTGTCGATAAAGAAGCTGAGTTAATGTTTACCGATCGTATTTACTAAAATCACATACCCTTTAATGGCAAATGATCCATGAAATGGGCTGTAAAGGGGCCAAGAGGAATTGTTCTTTTTGATAGTACAGCTGCAGCTGAGTGAAGGCCTCTTGAGCTAGAGGGCCCAATATAGGAAAGAGATATTTTCCCAGTGCTTCACTACAGGGGGATTAGTTATACCTTGCATGCCTGCCATAGCAATAATTCAGCAGTAGGAGATCAACATGTTCACAAAGTACATGTCAGTCTGAATTTCCTTCCAAAAAGCTACCCTATATGCCTTTTGAAACCCTCAGTGTTGCCATACTTGCCTGTAGAAACTTCATTTGAATGCAAATATCCTTCACCTGTGAGTAGCTCTGAAATCATTGCAGGGGACTGGAACACCCAATGATTTCCAAGGAGTGGGGCCTACATTCTCTGCAGAGAAGCCAGAAGCAGCTGTCCTGATTAGTCACTGGCAGGATCTCTGCACCCCAAGAAATGGCAAAGGCATGGCAAACTGGACAGACCAGATAGGCAGAGGTAAGAAATGATACATAACTAGAGGACTGGGTTTCCTTGTTTTTTTCTGGAGAGGATCTCAGGTGGCTGATGTTACTTTCTTTGCTGCATGGAGTAAAAGTGGATGGTGGTTCTACGGATTGTTTGTTTTGTTCCGTTCATCCCTTGGTCACAGTTTTAACGTGTGCTGTTAATGTTCTTTCCAGGCCTGTATGCTCTAACAGGGACATTCAGGAGAAACTTGTGCTTTAGCTTGTCCCTCCTGCCCACTCTGGCATGCGCCTGAACCATGTGTAGGAGGCAAAGGGCTGTGAGTTGCAGTGGTCGGTCTCACTTTTTTTTTTTTTTTTTTTCATGCAAAGGCCACTCCAATCTGAAGAGTTTCTTTAACAAGTATTTCATATTTGGCTCCTGCTGGTTTTTTGTTGCCTGCCAGGGATAAAGGAATTTCACTCTAAAGTCGGAAATCAGATCCCTGGGTTCTTGTTCATTTTCTGCTCTCATATAAATGTGAATGAGATAGGTGCCTTGATTGCCTGGGGGGGAATGGGAAAAGAAGAGAACTATGATTTAAAACAAACAACCAAACAAAAAACCCTGTATCTCAGCGGAGTTCTGCAGTTGGATTTTGAAACTAGCCTTGGTTTGGGAAAATCAGGGAGGACGATCCACCAATCAGAACTCAATCTGAAAGTTACCATGCTGACTTTGAGTATTACTAGTGCACGGTGTGGGATTTCAGATCAACCCTGTAACTACAACGCCATATCCTGATGGGTTGGGTTATTTACTGGATATTCTGCAGTTTTACATCATAACTGTTTGGGTGGACAGGTGTGAGAAAGAGGCATTGTGATTAAAAGGAAAAGAAGCACAGATGTATTACTTCCACCTCTGGTGCTGTAAAGTCTGTCAGTTTGTATAGCAGCCAAAATGGCAGGGCTTCAAGAACAGACTTTACCTTCCAGTAGTGCCCTGCCTCAAGTGCAACTGACAATGGAATTAATGGGGCACGGACAGTGGGAAAGGGGTAACGCGAACTCATGTTTCATGTACTGCACAATGCTCTCACCCACTACTCTGGGATTTTCTTAAAAGCAACAGCAGCTGCAAATCTTCATCTGGCAGATGTTTCACCTGCACCTCTGTAAGCTGCTTAGTATCCTGGCTCAGAAACATGTAAGGAAAACAGCTGAAAAACTCAGGGGGCAGCTTTAGGACTTTTAACCTGTACATGCCAGAAAGCTTGTTGAAGTGGTAAGCTGAACAGTCCTCAAGGTTGGCTCACGGCCAACCAGCTAAAAGGGCACCTGCAAGTCCATGGGCCACCCTGCCCTGGAGACTCGCAAACAAGGGCAAAACCTAAGTCCCCTTCAAGCCATTGCTGGGCATCATTCTGGCATTAGTGTATTCCCAAAGGGATGTGGAGCAGTTGAACTTGTGGGAATATCTGTTTTACATATTTGCCTGATTTTCTGGGGCTGGCTGAGAGGCTTCCCGTTTGTCAGACGTGGTTTCCCCACAGCACAAGGTGAAGGTCAGCTTGTGCCAAGTGAGCGAGCAAATCTCCACAGGAGACCCTAAAATTACTGACATCAAACATCTATGACAGGGTATTTAAGAAATGTCCTACAGCAGGACATAGATCAGATTGTGACTGAGCCCTCTGGATTTATTTTTTATGGTTATGACTCTTTACAACTGTACGCAATGCCTGACCTTACAATGTTTTTCGTTCTAACATTTAGAAATAGCCATCAAGACAGCAGAAGTAACAAACGCTTTCCCTTTAGCCAGGGAACCGTGCTGATGTGAAAACCAGAGAAAAACTGTAAAAGATGGTAATGATTTCTTGTTACGAATCTGATGCTATGAAAAAGAAAAGCTATTATTACCAAAGAAAAGGCAACACTGTAGCGAGAGGGGGAAAAATCATTTTGAAGAATGGAGATCAAAAAAGGACAGCTCTCCATCCCCACATAAATAGGAGAGAAACGGATAATTGTCCTTTCCAAAAGACGGAAGGTTTTTTGGGTGCTAAACATGAACAACTGAAGGAAAAATGAATGAAGCTCCACCTTTCAGGTACCCTGTCATCAATGTTTTGTTCTCATGCCAAATTCCTGGACTATAAAAATCTGCCTATAAGCCAAGAAAAAAACACTTCTCTGGAAGGATTTTCAAGTTACCACTTCATGGCAAGATGGAAATAAAAAAGGGGAGGTCATTTTGGATCTTCTGCCTAATTTGGAGTTTTTGCAAGGGCAAAGAACCAGTTCAGATAGGTAAGAAAAAAATCTAAGATTATTTGTTCACGTATTGATATCCATAAGTAACAACTAAAGTTCTCAAATGGCAATGTAGAATATATTCATATAAGAGCTGTAGGTATGCCAGATACAGTTTAACATTTCGCCTTCTCATCCTTAATTTAAATAATTTGTCATTCATTTACTTATTTATTTTTCCCAACACTGAGCAGTTCATAAAATGCTTTATGTTCCAAGTGACTAATCTTAAAAAGCAGACACTCTGCTTGTAGTTTGCATCATAAAAAGATGACACCCTTTTTAACACATTTTGCTTGTATTTTTTATATAAATGCCTGCTAGGATTGACTGAGCAGTAAGAATTACTCCATTAGGAGTAACCGCTTTTCCGTGTTCTGTTGCACTGTTACCTCCTGGTTTGGTTTTGAATGCCATATACTCTCCCTGATCACCTAATACACAAATTATGTGACTTCTACTACTGCCTTAGTAATTCTAGGAATTCCACTTCCAAGAAGGAGCAAAATTTTCTAATTTCCCCTCGTTATTGTGTAAAAATAAATAAATAAATAAAAAGTGCTAAATTACCCTATTCCACTTCAGTGCTGCAAACACCTATAGCAAATTACAATGCCATGAAAAAGCTGTTTCCGGAAATGCCAATAAGTTCTTGAGTTTCTGTTGCATGTTTTTGACATCAAGATCAGAATTTTTATATGCTCTCCTGCTGTTTCCTAGATATGAACGTCTAACAATATTTTAGAGTTTGCTGAGCATACTAATGACTGATTCTGATTTGATCTGCAGAGGAAGTTACTATGTTGGTATTTCTAACTGTGCTGCATCAACAATGCAAAGAAATCTGCCATTTTTTCTTGCCGTTCATATAGACCCAGAAGAGATGCCAAAAGCATAATGCATTGAGCATATCGTATTTTGTTATATGCATAGCTTTCTTTGATTCATATTTATGCATCTCAGTGGTATGAAAACTACTTTCTGAAGTGATGTTTTATGTGCGCTTAAAGTATCTATCAACACCATTGGCAGAGGTACAACTCAGCTCCAATATGTAAGTTTGTCTGAGATGAGGAATAGTAGCTCTGAGCTGACCACTGAAGCTGGTGGCAACCTCAGCTGCTGAGACTAGAGGCTGCCATTTCGCTGAAAAATCAGGTGACTCTGTTTAAGACTTTAGATTAAATTCTTGCATGTGTTAAGGGGTGGGATTTCTGAGGCAGAAAAGAGATTTAGGCAGCCAGGATAGGATTATTCTCGCTTCACTTCAGGTATCTACAGATATCTAGAGTTATGTCCCCATATCAGTTGGCACCCCTCCGCAGCCTTTATAGGCAACAGAGAAAAACAGGCAGTTTTGGAGCAGGTTTCATCTTCCTTCTATTTAGATATGTAAAGTAGGGAAGCTGAGTCTCTTCTTCTCACTGTCAGCTTCAAAGGAGCCGGGGTTTGTCTGATCGTACTGGATGTTTCTCTGATGTGGACTTCTAAATGAAGTGAGATGAGTCTCCTTCCCACAAGCTGGTATCTTCCAGGGGTTTATATTTTTGCATTCATAAATCTCTCCTTTAACATTTTTCAACAAAAATAGCAAAGCAGCTCATGCAACCACTAACCTCCCTGCTCTGAATCTTTCTTTAGTCCAGGTCTCTACTGTTGGTAGGAGTGAATGTGCCACGTGGGGCAATTTCCACTTTCATACATTTGACCACGTTAAGTTCACATTTCCTGGGACCTGCACATACATCTTTGCTTCTCACTGCAATGACAACTACCAGGACTTTAACATCAAAATCAGACGCAGTGGCAAAAATAGTCACCTGATCTACTTCACTGCCACTATCGATGGAGTGATCTTGGAAGTGAAGGAGACAGGCATCACAGTGAATGGAAACCCGTAAGTAAAGACTCTACTGCTACTTTCTTGTGCTGCAGTTTTGTTGCCAGGTATTAGCGATGGGTGGTCTGTCTAGAAAGGAGTCCCATCATGCAGAGGTGCAAACAGCTGTGTATGTTAATAGCATGTTGAACGGGGTATTGTGAAGAGTCCATCCCATAATAGTGGAGATGGCAAGAAGCACATAAACTATGGCTCCTAACAATCAACAGCAATGCATTTAGAGAAGGTGATATGTATGTAACAAAACATGAGGTGTAGATTTCTTTAATGCTGCTTTGATGGGAGGAGAGGGGGAGATAACACTTTATAAATTAAATTTATTTTATAGGAACTCTGTATTTTCTTTTCTCGAAACGTTATTTCTGTGGTACTGACATTATCATTGCCGCTATTCCAGAACAGATCATCCTCTTAGAAAAAGTTTACTATTTCCAGATAGATTACTCTAGAAATGGCACTCCTCTGCTGACCACAGCTTGCCTTGGGGTCTTCTACAGAAAGGGCAGAATTTCCAGAAATCAAAACCACATCTTTAATTCCAATCTGAAATAAAAAAGAAAGCAACCTGTGAAGAGAAGGTTAAAAATATTCTACGAATAAGCAGCCGTGTGCAACAGTAATGAAAGTTGGGTGTAATTTATAGGGCAACCCTCGGGAGAAGTACATTGTCCCACTCCCAGCATATAAGGCTGAGGCAGGCTTTGGCTCTGGGAAGAACACTCACAGTCTTGTTGGAGAGAAAATCACTAGCATCACTAGGCTGTCTTCTATTGATATCCACTCAGAAACAGCCAAACACAGAATAACGTCACCCAGATGTGAGATTTCTTGCCCCTTTGATTTAGGGTGATGCATCTTCTAGCCATTTTCTGATCTATTTTTCAGGCTTTGGGAAAATGAGCAATAATTGTCTTGGTAAGATTAAAAAGTAACACAGGTCTGGGTCACATCAGTACATTGGTAGCAAAACAGATCAAAATAACTTCTGTGACTTCCATGTGCCAAGGAAAAGCCTGGAGAGGTTGTGAGAACCTGTGGTATCCTTATGTGCATCCCATTATTGTGGACTTACTCCTTATAACAGTCAGAGTTACGTCCTCACTTCACATGGAGAGGCTACTTTGACATCAGTGGAGGGGCTCACATAGTACTGACATGCTCGTGACCAAATACATTGTGTTGTGGGTTAAGGTTATTAGAATGTCACAGTGGACATTGTGACCATGCCTAAATTTAATGCTTTAGCGTACATGAAGCCTGGTCTCCATGGCTTATGTGCTTCCTTTTCACTGTAGTTATTTCTTCCAGTATCTCTGAAAGGATTGGATTTTATTATTATATATATATTTTTTCCAATGCAATTTGTCTTGTTGTCTCCAATTTCCAGGATCCCCATGCCCTTCAGCTTGAAGAGCATCCTGATTGAGGACACCTGTGCTTACTTCCAAGTCACTTCCAAGCTCGGTCTGACGCTAAAGTGGAACTGGGCTGACACTCTCCTTGTATGAACAGCCAGTTAGTTGTTTTTCTCTTGGTGAACTGCATCAATGCTGGTGCCCGCATCTAGCTCTGCTTTTCGTATTCGTATGAGAAACTGAGGGGCAGTGGTGGTGTGAGGGGGATCACAGTATCCGTAAGCTGATGGGCACATACCACACTAGGTAATGGTTTCATGGGACAAGGAAGTGGAGTTGAAATGCCCAGGCCTCCCCAAGAAATTTTACTTGTGAGGGAAATTAATCCATGTGGTCACTTGAGAAGGTCTTGGCCTCTCTCATTTCAAGACATTGCTATAGGTTAATTCCTGTCTATACATTCACCCCACAGTACCCTATGCAATGGTGGTATGTTTACACTTTTGGGTGTAAGCATTTATCCTCTGCATTAGGAATGAGATTAAATAAATTGAAGTTGCATGTCATCTTTTGCAGTCCAGAAAGACAGAAAGGGGGTAGAAGGTGAACAGAGAGGAGAAAAAATGTACATAATAGGAAGCCATCAAGTGACAGTTCAAAATCTCATTTAATTAAGTATTTGCCTCCCCCCCCCAACTATTTTATACCTGAAATATTATAGGCACCTCCTGTGGAGTGGACACAGTTTCAGGGTGACATATCTGTAGGAAAAGCACTGCCATTTACAGGAGGACATGAGTGATGCCAGTGATACTCTCCAAGTATGTAGCAATGACCATGCTTTTCTACAGCAAGACACTGGGTAACATGCTGCTGACAGGGGAAAAAGCCTCTAAACTTTGGGTTTCCTCTTTGCTTTTCTTTCTTAGCTGGACCTGGAAGAAACATATAAAGAGAAAATATGTGGTCTGTGTGGGAACTATGATGGCGATAAGAAGAATGATTTGATTGTGGACGGTAGGCAATGAACACAGCGTATTCCACGTAGAACAGTAATGTGTTAATACATGACATGAAACTTAGCGTCTGTTTCCTCTGAGTGGGGTTTCAGATTTCCTGACAGACACCCTAAAATACCCAAACATTTCCATAGATGAGAGGAGCAGTTTAAAAGTCTGTGGCTCTTCTGATCTGGGATCAGATCAGATCTGGGATCTTCTGATACTTGCAGACTTGCAAGAGTCTCTCAGACCTCTCTGACCCAGTTTAATTGCCCAGTTGTCATGCAGCAGTATTTACAGGTTTCCCACTGATCATACCAAACTTGAAGGAATTTGTAGTCTCAAATGAGGCATGAGTGCACTTCTGTCCTTCTGTTTTCATCATTTTGTAGTTGAGTATCACATCTGATTAGTTCTGGCTACGTAATGAAATGAAAATGCCATGGCTGACTCAGGCAGATTTCACTGAGCATCTTTCCAGAAACCACGGTGCCATCCACTGATACCACGCTCAGATACTGCGCTTAGCTGGAAGGAGGCCAGCACAGCAACAGGATGAGGCTGCAGTTCTGCAGCAGAGTGTGAGGAAAGAAATCTGCATCACCAGGATCCCCTTCAGCTGCAGGGCTGAAGCCAAAATTTTAACATCAACCCTTCATGTGATACCTGGGCATTTTAGGTGACCAAAAAAATATTGTTGCCTATCTCACTGATTCAGAAAGAATCCTGACATTTGATTAAAAATGCAAATTGTAGTGGTAGATTTACGGTTCATTTTCACAGTTGATATTAAGCTTTTTGGATGCATCATAGTCATGTTTCTGACCTTTCTTCACAAACACAATCAGTAGAAATTAAAACTGGCTCAAAATTTTCTGAAGAAAATTTTCTATTGAGAAGCACTGCTCTAGGAAAACCAGGCTCTTCTTTTATGCTTCTGGTTCCCCGGACAACAGGTTCCCAAACCTGGGGACCAGCTGGCCTCCCAAGTCCCTCCCCTCTGTTCCAAACCTGTCTTTCCAAACCTGGGCTGGAAAAAAAAAAAAATCATACATGTAATGGTCCAAAATTGCTTCAGAGCTTCAGGCTCTTTCTCTTGATCAAAAAAGTTACCAGGAGGAAAAATATGCCTGTTTCTGCAAGGAGCAGGTCTTCCTGAAACATATTCTTTATTGTGAGTTGAGTTCCATGGCTCCAAGACCTCAGAGCTTTAGCAGGGCTTCTGTTTCCAGGAAAGTTAGTGGTAAAGAACCTGAAATCGATGCTTTTGTGATAGTCATTCTCTCAGGCCTGCACCTGGTTAAGGAACTGAGCCAATACAGGAGAACAGACCTGGTCAGAAATCTCTCTGTGAAGTTGTTATTTTTTAATCAGAGAATTGCAATTTATGGACACTTTCCATAAAAATATATAAATTTCAGATGCAGTTTGTCTGAAAAATTTCTCAGGTCTAGGATCATGTATCTGGTAATGCTTTGGGAAAATATAACCCTATAATCAGTGTAACACGAATATTATGTGCCTGCCTTCCCATCTTCTCTAGCCTGTGAAAATAACCAAGTTACTAGATGATTACAAACATATGCACCTGAAGCTGTGCCTTAGGTTGTGATGGTAGAATGCAGACTAAACTGTATGATCGTTACACGTGCAAATACATAATCATGTAAGGTCTAAAGTATCCATAACAAACTGAAGACTTTGAAAGTGGTGAGACATAAGGAGGCTCATGTGGTTATTACTGCCAAGGCTGCCAGCAGTTCTTGATACAAGCGTGCCAGATTCCTAGCTCTCGTCTAACAGAAGTTATGCCAGGCTGCCATCCTCTATATTATGAATGTTATGGTTAAACTGGGGCAACTGGTGAAGATTAATTGTATATTTATAGGAAAATAATAGATCTAAAGGATTGTGGTTATTCAGATGAATCTGGGGATTTTGCAGGGTACAAAATGCACCCAAGGCAGTTTGGGAACTATCACAAAGTTGAGGATCCTTCAGAAAAGTGTCCTGATGTGAGCCCAGATGACCACACTGGAAGACATCCTAGGAGGGAAGACCGTAGATGCAGTAAATATGTAAGTATGTGTGGCTAAGGAGCGTAAACCCTCCTGAACTACAGTCCTGGAGTGACTGTGTTGAAACAAGGGCTGTTTACAGACCATACACTGAACTGCATTTGTCAGGAGTCCACCATGAATCTGAGCAAAATGTTATCTTACAGTTGAAGGACTATCCTACAGTAATGTTGAAGAAACAGCGAGTGGGAAAATATGCAATTTTATGGCCACATCCAGTCTAAGATAAAGAACCTCATAACAGAAAGTTAGAGTGGATGGCCTCTGGAGGCCTTTGTGACCATTGACTAGCATCATCAGAAATTAGGATGCACATCCATAAACCTGAAATTTGGTAAAATGTCAGTTCTTTCTTTTGCTTTTTTTTTTTTTTTTCCCTCCAGAAAAAAATGTGCAAGAAACTTCTGTCCCGTTTTGGAAACTGCCGCAAAGTGGTTGCTTTTGATGATTACGTAGCTACCTGTGCTGAGGATATGTGCAAATGTGTGGTTAATTCTTCTCATTCCGATTTGGTTTCCAGCTGCATATGCAGCACTTTAAACCAATACTCTCGAGACTGTGTCCTCAGCAAGGGAGACCCTGGGGAATGGAGAACCAAAGAGCTTTGCTGTAAGTAGCTTCTGCTCCGGAGATTTTTTTCAGGTTAGACATATGCATGAATC
>VXAV01010440.1:47504-61598 GCA_013399715.1 Alectura lathami
TTAAGAGCTCAAGGAGCAGGCTTTTTGTTAAAGTGGACACTGTTTGTAGACAGGTACCATTACAGACACTATTCCACATACTGATTCAAGTCAATAAAATGCCTTTTCTCTTCTCCTCTTAACCTTCAGCAATCCTGAAGAGAAACTGTGTACTGAAGACTCCAAAGGTAACTTTTGACCACCTTTCACTAGATGATAATAGGACTAAACCAACCCAACATCACACGTTGATGCAGGCAATAGCTAACAGGACTCCAGCCAGCTCAATAGGTGGAGTCATAGTAGCACAGATACGCCTTGATAAGCAAAAAGCAGTCTTTGACCTGAAGAAATGTCTAAAGGGTAATCATAGCGAGGAAAGGGAGAGGTCTGAAATGAACCCATCTCACCTAGGTAAAGACTGTTTCTCCAGGTTAACACTTCCTTGAAAGTCAATGAAGACAGACAGTAAGCAGCCTGAAGCAGGCCATTCATGGCACCTGTTTTAATGAGCACATTTGGAATGAAACAAATCTTCCAAAGGTGCTATTTTCTGTCCCCTAACTACATAAGGAGCCTTGACAGCTAGCTTATGAGCGGCCGGCCCTGTGTGCCTCAGGGACACACTTGCTTAAGATATTGTATGAGATCATCCCAGATACAGGAGAAACCACATTTTGAAAATGCAGGGTGAATCAGTCAACAACACCTCTTCAATTCTGCTGATTGTGGTACAGTAATAGACATATCTCGTTGGCTTTCCTGAATACACATTCTCAAAAGACTACAGCACTTCTCGTATATTTAAATGCAATTGTCTATCGCTGCACATCCCTCATTAATGTGTGTGCCTGTGTCTTATCAGTCCTCAAAGCAGTAATCCTAGCCATATCCCCTGCCAAGAGAGAATGCCCCTGTGCTCTAGGCTGGGCAAGGACAGTGCCAGTTCTGATGCTCTCACCGGCCGATAAGCTGACTCCAAGAACCAGCAACAACAAAAATCCAACTCACTTTAAATAAATGCGGTAGACTCCCAGTGCAACTTCTCAGATAGAAACTGAGAATGTTTTTCAGACAGTTCACTTCTGCATATATGAGCTACAGAACAATAAATCCAGAGTGATTTTCTTCTTGTATTTATGTTATGAAGCAGTGTCCTCTGGTACCATGGTATTTGCTCTTTTGTTGTCTCAGATTGCCTTTGTTGCTACAATGGGAAGACCTACACCTTAAATGAAACTATATACAGCAAAACAAATGGGACCAAATGTGGTACTGCTGTCTGCGGCCCTAACGGAGAGATCCTTAAAACATTCATCCCTTGCAGCACACCATCCACACCAGCACAAGGTACTATATTTATACAAGGTTTAGTGGCAGTTTTACCAAATCTGTAATGGTAACAAGATTCTTCTGTCTCCAGAAAAGCCTACCCCTACCTCATGTCTAGGGTAAGCACAAAATTTAAGGCTGTAGAAGTTTCAGGAAAGAAGGGTCAGAGCTTCTGTGTCTCATGATGGGAACTAAAAGTGTAATTTTTTAAATTCTTACTGCCAGTGTAAAGATAGAATAGAGAGTTTTAGCCACTTTTTCAATACAGCTTTTACAATACCTTTGGGCCCTCTGTAAGTGATACTGCTGTTGTTAGTCTCAACATTTTGTAGTTCAAACCTTGTTTTTCTCCTTCTCACCAGCTATTTCACACTATTGTTCTTACTGTACTGTTTTCTACATTGGAGTAGGTCAGTCTCAGATGGACCACTGGAACAAGAAAATAAAGCTACCTGGTGGTTCTACCCTATTCACAAAGAAGTTGTTGCAGGGTGAAGGGGATATGAATAAACAGAAAATAGAAAGTAAAAAGATAAAAAGAAAAGATGAAGCTGTGCCATATTTATAGCAAATACATATATATATCAGTGACTAAAAATGTGTCTTATCCTGCATAGCAAATTAAACAAAATGAGGCAAGCAAAACTAAAAGGTAGCTTCTCTATTTGAGTGGAAAAAATGAAGACTTGATGGTAAGCCCATGTGTTTCCTGGAATAAGACATATAATGCTGTAAAAGCTGAGAAAGGAAAGACTATTCAAAGCAGAGTATAGAGTGCCCTCATTAAATGTCTAAATGATCCATCTGTATTTAAACCAACAGATTCTTCACAACTAGACTTCACAAGAAAAAGTGGTATATCACTGGAAGTCACGTCTCCAAAGTCAGGTGAAATTCTAGAGGAGTTCAAGAAGATCTTAATTTGGAATAAAATAAGACACAGCAGAAAGGAGGTTTACTTCATTCTGTATAAAAATACTTGGCACGCACACCTGAAGGAGTGTGTGTTTTATTCTAGTAGCATACAGTGTGTTTATGTGGGGTATAAAAATAGTGTGCACCTGTACAGAATGTGATGGAGGTGTAATAATTTTGTTCCTTTCCTTGTAAATGTACAGAATGCAGTAGATGTCATAGAGTTTGAATATAGAGTAGCAGAAGCCTTGGATATTAATTGATTTAATTTCCTGCAGAACCACATATGCAACCTGTAACATCTGCACCACTGTCGCCAGCAGTAACCACTCCCTGCTTCTGCACTGACAATGGACAATTGATACAAATGGGTGAGAAACCACGCAATTTGTTTTTTCTGCATCATTGATGTGGGAAGATGTACTGTCAGATAAATGTCCTCCAGCAACTGCTGTTTCAGCCTGCTGCAATTACACATTACCAGAAGTTGTTACATCTTTGAACTTTAACTAATACCTTCAAAACTTCAGTTCTCCCATATCCTGTATTTGTGTAAGAAAGCTTAGATCAGATGCTAAACTCAGTGTACTCCAGCACAAACCTTGAATCCCGTATGCTGAACATGGCTTTGTAATTCACATTCATATTCCAAAGACACAGGAGAGCATCTCATCTCCTGAACCATTTATCTCATGGTCTTTTTGAAGACCAGATGCATTCAAGTATTACACTCATTTTCAATTCCCACCGGTGTACTTACTGAAAAGCAGAAGAAATGCAGATTTGCCACCTGTGGCCCTTCCTCAGCCTTTGCTAGACGAATTGAGCCCTGGTTCAGTCATTAGATTCAAGGAGTTGCAGACAAACAGACACACCTGAATGTGGCCACCCATTTACTTCCATGCTGAGTATGTGGCTGATCTGTGTTACATAGACCTTGAAATTTCGCAGCAAACATTTACCAGTTTCACAAGCAATTCAATGCTAACTGTTGGGTTTTGACCTTGCAGGAGAAAATGTTTCTCTGCCAATGGATATATCAGGTCACTGTGCCTACTCTATTTGCAACGCATCGTGTCAGATTGAGTTAATGTGGGCAGAGTGTAAAGTTGGTCGGACTGAGGCCCTCAGGACCTGTGATCCAGACTCCAAAGCCTGTCCACCGACAGCTGCTCCCAGTGCGACAAGCCTAGTTCCTGCTATCACGTTGGCTCCTGTCAGAGACTGTCTTGGGCTCGTTCCTCCTAGAAAGGTGAGAGGCTGGAAAGAAGATACGGTTCTTTAGCTTACAGCACTGCAGGCAGGCAGAGCTACCTGCGCTGAAGAACAGCTAGGAAACCACATCTAGCAATGTCCCACCATCAGAAGTAGTCAGGACTTTATTCCCGAGACCTGCACAAAATGTAGAACAGAAGCAGATATCAAAGCTCGCTGATTGTTCTATGCTTCATATTTTCTGGTTTGCAGAGGTAGAGTAGATAATAAATAATGCCGTACCAGACAGGACCCTGAATGAGGTGTGGTTGGTGTGTGTGGATTGTAAAACTTTTGTTACGTTACTTCGCTATGTTCCTCTCCCGCTCTCTTTCGACCTGTCAATAGTTTAACGAATCATGGAACTTTGGAAACTGCCAGATTGCCACTTGCTTGGGAGAAGGAAATAATATTAAACTGTCCAGCATGACTTGCCCTCCTCAGCAGCTGAAACTCTGTGTCAATGGCTTCCCATTCACGAAACACTATGATGAAACTGGTTGCTGTGAAGTCTTTGAGTGTCAATGTAAGTACCATGGCAGGCAAACTCCTGATTTTTTTTTTTTATTTTTTTTTTTTAAGTTCAGCTGGGCCTCAAGCAAGATGAATCTATGTGGTCAACATCAACATTATGTTAGTATCGATTCAGTAGGGTGGAATGGAGCAGAATTCCCACCTAAAACAGCTGCTATTACGAGCAAATAAAAGTGGGCTTTTTTTTTCTTTTTTTTTCTTCAGTCTGGTCTTTTGTGCTCTCACTGAAAGAGACTGAAAGAATTTAAACCAGACTGAAGCTGAGAAACTAAACTTGAAGTGAGTCACCTTGTCTTCCAGGTATTTGCAGTGGATGGGGAAATGAGCACTATGTGACTTTCGACGGAACGTATTATCATTTCAAAGAAAACTGCACATACGTCCTTGTCAACGTAATTCAGCCCAACTCTCACGACTTCTGGATTCACATAGATACCTACTACTGCGGTGCCACTGATGGAGCAATTTGTTCAATGTCCCTTCTCATTTTTCACTCCAATTCTCTCGTTATTCTGACACAAGCAAAGGAACATGGAAAAGAAACAAACTTGGTAAAGTATTTTGTTAAAATTAATTGTCAACAATATTTTGCTATAGTTACATTACTGCTGAATGCCCTGCCATAACAAAGGACGTAACAAATGCAGTTACGTTGCTTCCTTGCTTTCTCTTTTTCGTCTGCGTCAGCAAAAAAATATATGTTCTAAGTACTTCAGAAATCACAACATAATTGAAAGTTATTGTGTTTTTCTTCCTGACATAATTATTCTGACCTAAATTACAACATATTAAAAAGGAATCCTCAGGAGCTGACTTTGTACTTCATTTGGTGTACCTGAGAGCTGAATTTGTGCTCTACTTGTGAGTTACAAGAACTGTGTATCTGTCTCAACAGAAGAATGTCCACAGAGACCTTTTGTTCCTCTTCTTTTTAGGTTTTATTTAATGATAAGAAAGTTGTTCCGGACATTTCCAAGAATGGTATCAGGATAACCAGTTCTGGCCTTTATATCATAGTTGAAATACCTGAATTAGAAGTTTATGTCTCCTACAGTCGACTTGCATTTTACATAAAGCTCCCTTTTGGAAAGTATTATAACAATACCATGGGACTTTGTGGTGAGTGTGCTCATCAGCTGACAGTACAGAATGCAATAAATTTTCCTCATTTTTCTTGCCCACTTGCAAACATCTCTAAATTCTTGTAGCTCCACTGATTTTTCTGTCTCACAGATTTAAAAAAAAAAAAAGTCTCTTGGGTGGAAACACTGTCAGAAGACAGTGTTTTGAGCCCCTTCCTTTCATTCTGTCCACATTTGCTGGAGACGGGCTGTTTCTAAGCTCTTCCTCGTGATCATACCTACACACTGTGTGGTGTGTAGAATGTGGGAATGTACAAAATCTGGAGAGTCCCAAGCTAGACAGAGTCATCTCAGTTGCTTTAGCGATCAGAAGGAATGCATTAGGCAACACCGCAGCTCTGGTTTTCATGAGTAACTGACAAACTATTTCTTCTAGCCTTCTTCTACAAAATACCTGTGAGCACACCCAGGACCTTGTGTGTTGTTTCTTTTCCACAGGGAGAACTTCCCTCTAGGTATTGCTGTTTTATGTAAAAGCAGCTTTATCAGCATCAATTGTCCTTGAACTGTCACTTCACTTTTATTTTGCTACCAGGTACATGCAACAACCAGAAGACTGATGATGCTATGAAGAGGAATGGTGAAGTCATCGAGTCCTTCAAAGAGATGGCATTAGACTGGAAAGTTCCAGATTCTACTAACAGATACTGTTATTCAGGTGTCTCCAAACTGGCTGAGACTGAAAATTATCACTGTGAGCCCTCTGAGCTGTGTAAAATCATCTGGTAAGATAACTCCCAAAGGGGCCAAATAGTAAGTCCACTAGATAATTTTGTGCTTAGCTACACAGCTTGGGTGAGCTGCTTATAGCACATGATGAAAATGTGTTCCAGCATACCTCAAAAAACTGAGCAGTGCATATATGAATGTTCCTGAGTTTGGCAAGTATTTTTCAGCTACAGCATCAATATTAGTTCTCCGTTAATACTTTCTGCTACTTGGCACTCCATCTGCCTGTCATTTCTGGACAAGCTAAGCAGAAACTAGCTGTAGCTCAGTATCTGAATGCTCTGGATGAAAAGGAATACCGTCAGAATATAGCAAGAAAATGTGTGTGTCTGTTTTTTTTTTTTTTTTTTTTTTTTATAATTTTGTGTTTTAAAACAGGATTACTGACAATGTTGACATTAAAATGTCAGTATATAGAATTATAGCTGTGAGCTGCTCAGGACACTCTTCTTTACTTGTGTTGGTCCAATGTAAAATTGCCTTGTTTCAAAGCATTGCAAAGAATGGGAGGTAAAGCTTGCTCTTAATTAAACTATGTGGCTGTATTGCCTATTATAGCAATTTGTAGTTGTATTTTTACCTTGAGGCTTTCTCTGGGTGGGGATCGATTCAACTGTGAGTTGAATTCTAACTCAAGTAGCTGAAGTAAGTGAAATGCTGTATCTGTTTCCTTGCTTTGCAAAGGAACCTGACCGAGTGCCACAGCGTGGTCCCCCCACAGCCCTACTACGAGGCATGCGTGGCCAGCGGGTGCTCCGAGCAGTGGGTGCAGCCCAGCTCTGAGTGCCAGAGCATGCAGACGTATGCAGCCTTGTGTGGACTCCATGGGGTCTGCGTGGACTGGAGAAGGCAGGCAGGCGAGCGGTGCGGTAAGCCTGGCAAAGACCCGCTGGAGAAGTGGCTCTGGTCTGTTCTTCCCTCACCTACACATCTGTTTGTATTCCTCCACACCATCAGGCTTCAATCTTTCTTCAGCTCCTCAGGACCTGAGAAAAGCAGGAAATAATAATGTTGCAGTCTAGAAATGGTGTAAAACAAGCGGAAAACAGACCCGCAGCCTATCCTTAGCAGCTAAGCAGAGGGGCGGGTTGGGACACTTCCTACTTTTCTCCCCTTTGTGTCAGCTACAACTTCATCACTAGATGGCAATGCACAGCTTCTCTCTGCCTGCTTTTTGGTGCTCAGGGGACCCAGCGATTCAGGGTAAGTACCGCTGGTGCTGTTGCACGCACTTTCTGAACCCATGAAGCCTTGCTTGCTGGAGATGCAGGGACCCCTCGCTGGGCAGGAGCCTGGGCTGTGCTGGCTGTTTGTCAGGCACTGCAGGGTTCAAGTGGGTCTGGGCTTTCTAACCCACGTGTTGTAATGCTCCACAGAGGCCACCTGTGCTCAGAATCAGGTCTACAAGCCATGCGGAGAAGCAAAAAGGAACACTTGCTTTAGCAGGTAGGTGGTTTTCCATGGCAGAGGTCCATAGTATGAAGATTGCCAAGGGAGGCTGGAAGATAACATTGCCCTGGGTTTTAGGTGTCTGCTTGCTGCCGTGCACATTTGTGCCTCTCATCCATTTCTGTTTATTTTCTAATTGTGCAGAGAAGTCATTATGGACACCCTCCCCTCCCTAAATAACACACCGGTGTTTGTTGAGGGATGTTACTGCCCCAATGGAAAAATTCTACTGAATGATCACGATGGCATTTGCGTTTCTGTTTGCGGTAAGAAATAATTTAAATGGTGGTATGAGGTGGGGTGAGTAGAACTGCACATAAGGGAAATGTTCTGGGTACAGAGGAAATGGGGAAGACGTTTCTACTGACCCTTTCTAACTAGGTTGTAAATGTTTCTTACTGACAGTTTCCTCCTAATTTTACACGTAAAGTGAAACATTTGAAAGATCAAAGATGGGGATATTTAAGATGTTTTGGCTAGACAACCTGTGAATTTCAAGGCCAGGTTGGATGGGACCCTGGTCAACCTGATCTAGTGGGTGGCAACCCTGCGCATGGCAGGGGGGTTGGAATTAAATGATTTTTAAGGTCGCTTCCAACCCAAGCCATTCTATGATTCTATGAATTTACATTCTGGATCTTTCTTTCTTTTTGTGTCCATTTCTCACATTTCAAGGCCCTCCTAATCCTGTCCTGCTGCTTCTGTTGTTTTCCCCAGTTCAGTTATTAATGCCATCTGTAACGTGTTTTATAGGTTGCACTGCTCAAGATGGATCAGTGAAACAGGTAAGAAAAAGGAAACTACTAACTTTATACTATAGCTGAGTGCTGTGACCTACTGCAAAATCAATTGCATGAGTTTCTACTTTCTATTCTAAGCTTAAATACCAGAGAACTGCAATGGCTGTGGGGAGGAAAATAGCATATTTTGTTAGCTCCAGAACTTCATTAATTACTAGAGAATTCTGGAAACAGAATTAGCAGTTTGTGGGAATAACAAACTGGTAGAAGTAGCACATTTCCTTTCTGGAAACATGTAAACCTACAAAGGAAAGTGGCATATAACATTTTTTCTTCTCTGCTTCTGGAATTTGAACTCTGATTTTCCTACATGCTGTGTAGGGCAATCCAGCCCTGTGCTGCCTTGTAGCAAGCATTCATTAATCTAATGCTCCTACTTTTTGCTCTCCACTGACTACCTCTGTTGTTTTCACAGCCTAGAGAGTCTTGGGAGCATGGCTGTCAATACTGTACTTGTGATGAAAGGACCTTGAATATCTCTTGCCTCCCTCGCCCTTGTGCTAAATCTCCACCTATCAACTGCACTAAAGAGGGCTTTGTACACAAAATAAAACCACGTCTGGATGATCCCTGCTGCACAGAAACAGTCTGTGGTAGGTAGACAATTCATGTACCATCACATGGCATTGTGTGCCAACATGTCATTAGGTAGCATTATTTGCCTCATGGTGATGCTCAAGTGAAATTAAAAAAGATCCAACAGCTAGCAGATTCAAATGAGCGCGCAGGAGTAGTCATTTGTTCTTGCTGTCCTCTCATACATCTTGTATTCCAATCTAGTGCCATGACCCACCAGGTATCTCCTCCTCATTAGTCTACTCAGACCCTGGACATTCCTAGCACCCATAGGAGGATACAGGACAAGGAATCCTGGCAGTAGTGGAATCTTTTTCTCTTCCTTGTCCCTTCATGCTCCCAAACAGAGATCCATGGGGCTCCTTTGGATGCGTTGAGGAAGCAGGGGGCATTATCAGGGTGCTCTGTCTTGCATCTCTCTACGTTTACATCTTTGGCCCTCATCTACTGCCTCTTCATTTTTTTCCACTCTACTTCATTTGCCTTTACACCAACTCTTTTTCTCTGTTACTTCCCTTTTTCTTTGGGGGAAGAGAAGAAAGAGCAAGTGTCAGAACTGTATGCCCAGGGAAGAGCTTTACAATAGGCCAAGCTTCAAGAAACTGTACAAGTCCCAACCTCCAAGAATGCTTGGTTCAAGAATCATCTATTTCTACACAATTTCTTGGATGTTCAAGCTTTGGACTACAAGTAAAACTGCTGGACAGGATGATTTGGCTTACTTGATCTCTATTGTCTATTGCAGAATGTGATATAAAAACCTGCATTATCAACAGAACAGCATGCGACTTAGGTTTCCAGCCAGTGGTAGCTATATCTGAGGACGGTTGTTGTCCTATCTTCTCTTGTAGTAAGTACAATATTTCCCTAAGGTTTTTTTAATTATTATTATTATTCCTGAGCTATTTCAATTTTTCTAAATGAGTAAAAATCACAAGTAGCCTCTCTCCTTCCCTCCCAACCTCAAGTGGTGAATTTTATGGTGGTGGAGTAAGTCCTGCAAGTTCTGTGTAGCTGGTATTCAGTGAAATCTCAACATGTAAGTTACTGATCAGATGCTGAATTTCTATTACATTGAACCTATCCAGAAGTTCTGCTGCCAAACTGAATTTCTGGAATTGTATACCTGACCCAACTTGCCATTTACACAGTAACTAGCAAGGTGGCTAACAATAAAGAAAAGCTCAACTAATTTCAAGCATGGGTAAAACTATATGAGGTAAATTGGTTTTGCCATATGGAAAATACCAGGATGTGGAACTACCTTGCACTTCATGTATAACATCTGAACAGATGTTACATGTGGGCTTCAGAATAACAATTAGCAATGTGTACTAGCTATGTTTTCCCCTCTTTTGTGCAGGCTACGAAGGCCTGGTGAATAAACTCAGTTCCATTCTCTGTCTTCTCCAAATCACTAAGAATTCAGAGCTGAGTACTATAACTGGTTACATAATTCCTAGCATCTCATTTTTATTTTCTTTTTCTTACAGTACCAAAAGGTGTGTGTGTTTCTGAAGGAGTTGAATTTAAGGTAGGTCTTCTTCCAGACACTTCTTTCCACAGGTGGTTGATGCCTGAATCAGAATTTTCTGAACATTATCGTTAAAGCTCACATAAAAAGCAGGATGAAAGTGACCCTTAATTTATCCCTGTCAGCAGTCGTATGTGTTACTGAAAATACAAATGAACAGGTAATCCTAGAGATTAGTAGCTTGCCTACTCAGTGAGATCTTCAGATATCTTTAGGTTTTACAGTCTAGAAGTCAGAATTGGAACAAAACATTTTAAAACAGATACTGTAAGATTAATTACTCGGTCAAACTGAGGAAAAATGGAAGTATGAAATGTATGAGATAGTCTAACAACTCATGTAATATGATCAATGCACTTAGGTGTGTGAGCTTTATGTACATTTTGTGATACTGACAGTGTCAGGTTCGAAATTAGGGATCCGGAGACATTTTTTCCAGGAAGTTCACCCAAAAATAAGTCCTGAACCTAATCATTCAGTTTTGATAGTCCAGGGGACATATGTTTCTTCACAACACACCTATTTCTTGCCGTTGCTTGTTTCCTCTCTGCTTTTCTTTATATTTTAAGCCTGGGGCAGTGGTGCCTAAAAGCTCTTGTGAGGATTGTGTGTGCACAGACAAGCAGGACGTCGTGACGCGAACCAACCGCATCCAGTGTGTTCCAGTGAAATGCCAAAGCACCTGCCAGCAGGTCAGCACCGCATGCAGCCACCCACCATGAGCAATGGCTGTTGAGAGGATGTACTGTGTAAAGCTGGGGTAGCCCAACTGCTGCCTCACTGAAGGACAGCAAGATATAATCTTCTATTCGATTTTTGTAAGGTCTTTTTTAGGGTGCTGATGTTTTGCTTTAGCAAATTGAAGAGGGCATCCTTGGAGAGGTGCCCCGAAGTAGAATGATTGCAGACCTGTTAAAGAGAAGTCTGACTGCTGAAAGATGATGTTTACGCTGTTCTGTTGGTGGTGTTGTCAGCTCAAAAATTAAGGTCATAAGGAAGCTGCACAGTTGTTTATGTGTTTCCAGACACTGCTCAATACTCATGAGCTGAGAGTCTGCACACAAACTGCTCAGTCTATTACTGAATGCAAGTAAAGAATGGTTCCTGTGCATTCTCACCCAGATAAGGTTAGACTCTTTACAAACCCTAAAAGTGGATAAAACCATTATCCTTTATCTTCAAGCCAGCCAAACCCATGAAAAGACTGATGGATACCTAAAGCACAGGGAAGTAAATAACTGATGCATGATCTTCAAATATTTGACAATTCTAGGGAATAATCATATCAGACCAAGCACTGGTGGTAGACTTTGCAAGTAATCTTATGGTGAATTAATTTATTCTAACTTGTGTTTTGGCACAAAGAAGAGTGGCTGATGACAGGGTCTACCTGGTAACTGCTGTGCCCCAGAGGTCACTATTCAATATGTGAAAGAAACTGTCAGCTTTAATTGGCAGGCTTAAAGTGGTTCCAACAGGTTGCTAAAGGCAACAGAGATGAAGTCAGGAGGTTGGCTCATTTCCCTTGCCGTCTCCGGTGCGGCTAAGGTAACACGTCTAAATTGTGACCTTATTTCCACAGGGTTTCCGCTTTGTGGAAGAGGAGGGTCAGTGCTGCAGCCAGTGCCAGCAAGTGGCTTGTGTGGCAAGTTTTCCTTTTGGCAATGTGACCATTGAGGTGAGCATGCTCTGCATGCCAAGCTGAATTATGGAAAAGACCTCAACAATTTTGAAATGGTGTTGTAGATTTTGAGGCTGGGAAGAGCTTTAGGAGATTTTAAAACGTCTGTATTTCCAAAGTAAATGTCAATGTTTACATGGCTGCTGTCTTTGCTGCGCACATCTTGCAGATACACTGCTGCATTGAAAATTACGCATCTCTGGCAGGAAATCATGTCGCTCCCTCTTCCTGACATGCAGCAGAGAAAGAGAATTTGTAGGGGATGGTGACATTGTGTAATACTGTTTTTGCAGAGATACCTGAGCTTTTTTCACGTTATATTGCTCTAATACTGGAAATGGTGGCATTATATTGCCCTGGAGATACAGGGCTAAATAGTTTGAGCAAGCCATATAACTGTACCAACACTCATTACAAATTTGCTGGGGCAGAAATCCGAAGTGTCATAGCTGCTGTAGGGTAGTGCTCCTTGGTAACATGCCCAGGTAATATACCATGTCTTCTCAGCAGAGTGTTGTGTAGACTTGAGCTGAGCCTCAGGCTAGCTGTTTGCTTTTATTACCTCCTGCTGTTGCTGTGAACAGTTAATGATGCTGTCTCACCTAATGGCTATTGTCTTGCATGCTTTTTCTTATCTGGTAGCTCTTGAGGTCTGAATCTTTTCTATTTCATCCTTTCACTCCTTGGTAATGTATCCTGCAATTAGCTTCTCCTGTGCCAATATAGAATTTTTATGGTTCCACTTAAAAGGTGGCTACCACAAGGAGGTTTATCACTTATCCATTAATTTCTCTTATGAAGATTATTTTCCCCTTTCATACTATTTGCTTTTCTTCCATCTATTTAAAAACTGTTGAAATCCTGTAGAAGAATTATTTTTCTTTTGTATATCTTTTATTCCACCTATATTAACAGACCTACCTTCTGTACTTTGTAGTGTCTCTTAGCATTTCTGTTCATACCTCTACACTCACTCTGTCACCAGCTTTTGCTTCTTTCCATGTAGGTGGCCAAATAAGTGATTTTGCAGAGGGTGGTAGTGGGTGAGCTTGGTAGATGTGAATTTCAGACATCTTAGTGCTATCAGAGTGATATGAACTCCCTAGCCCCTCTGCAGTTCTTTGACTGTATTACTTACTATTGCATTATTCTATTTGTATTGTCATGGTGTTGTGATTTATTTGTTTTTCCTGTTGTTTTTTAGGTTGGAAAGAGTTATAAAGCACCACACGATAACTGTACTCAGTATACGTGCACTGAATCAGGGGGCCAGTTTTCCTTGACCAGTACAGTAAAGGTCTGCCTACCATTTGAGGAGTCAAACTGTGTCCCAGTAAGTATTTTAGAACTAGAAAAAAAAGCCTTCTGAAATGAGCCATGCCACTGCTCTGGGAACTTTCTTTACTCTTTTGAATGAGCCATTTGGGTTTTTCTTGAACCTTCTGAGTTGATCATCCTGTTGGAAGAAAAGGTGCTTTTTCAGCCCTGAATGGACTGTCCCAGGAAGTATAACAATAGTATTTGTGAGCAGTGCATTCATTTGTTGTGAAGTAAAGCACTAGAAATAGAGAGAAGAGTACTGGGACAAAGACAGTGAGTTTTTTCATCCCTTAAGAAACGCTAGTGTTACGAAATGCAATTGAACAAATGACAACTTACCGTGGAGCCCTGGGGGAAACTGATGCATATTGTCTTCTGCTATATGGTGTATGAATTAGCAAAGAAAAAGCAGAGTAACAGGGAACATTCATGATGTGACTTTCAGTGCTCAGTGGTTTCCAGTAACTTTCAGAAGAGTCTTCCCAGCCAGTAACTTGAATCGCCTTTGGGGTAGGTTCTGCTTAGGTCAGGCTGTTTGATTCCAGGAGCAGGTATCGTTCTCTGGCTTTGGAGTTGCCTATTTTGTGCTGGCTTCAACAGGATCTACGTGAGGTCTGGCACATGTTACAGAAGATCCCAACTGACTTGTGAGTGGATATACAATTTTAAGACAATTCACTCTTAGCTGGATTTTTTTAACGCTGCTTTGTATATAATTGGTACACAAATGGATCTCATGAGGAATTAGTGTGTAGGTTAAAGATGCGGGTATATGAACTCACCTTTTTTCTACTCGCTGCTCAGCAATACGTGCATATTAGACTTGCGTATTTGAACTTCTCTGGTTGT
>VXAV01010440.1:61611-80260 GCA_013399715.1 Alectura lathami
TATTTGAACTTCTCTGGTTGTTTGCTTTCAATACAGGGAACTGTTGACATGACTTCAGACGGCTGTTGTAAGACATGTGAGTGCATTAAATTATTGATTCCCTACTCAAATACTGCTAGTATTCCCTCAAATACTGCTCCATTTCTTGTAGATCTTCTTCTGCATGCAGTGAGAGCTTGCATTTTGCATGGACTGAAAGGCTTTTGTATACCAGCAGAGCTATTTTGTACCTCACAGCCAAGGCTTGAAGCCTACTTCGTCTCGCAGTGGGGACACTATAGCACCCACTCTGAAACTGCAGATTGTCACAGAATCACAACTGTTAACAAACACCATTTATAGCAGTTATAAAATGACCTAACTAACTAACAAAACTCTCCACATCTCCTTTTTGCCTTACTTCAGCAGTACCTTTACATGAACTTAAACATGTCTTTATTTGAGCCAATCACCAAACAGAGGCCTGTCTAGACAAGTGGAGAATTGCTCTGCTGAGTTAGTTTCTCTTTAAACTCTCCTTTGTTGTTTTTTGTGTTTTCTTTTGTTTTGGTGTGTGTTGTGTATTTTGTTTTGTTTTATTATGTTATGCATTTAAACTGTAAGTGTTTTTAGGAGGATGATCTGCCTTTGGCTTCCCAGCAGATGTCTTTCCAGACTTCTTTTACTCCCCAGTCCAAAGAAGTCTACCAGAAATGTTCTCCCCCACAGGTATCGACCTGCCACATAAATGCAAACGCAACGTGAAAGACCAGTACATTGTTCACAACCAGTGTAAGTCTGCTGCTCCAGTCCCAGTGCCCTTCTGCGAAGGGACATGCAGTACCTATTCTGTGTAAGTAGGAAACCTTCTTCTGTCCTCACTCACGTCTGGTCTTCCTGGGTTCTTATTTAAAAGGACCTGGCTGGGAAACTGGGTGTGCAGACCAGCAGCCATTAGCAATGTGGCAAAATGTCTTTTGTGTAACAGGAGTGCCTTGTCTTACTTAGGAAAACAGATCCCTCTGAAGAGAGACCATCTGAATTTATTAAATTCCTGGCCTTACTTGTTTTACAAACATCTATGGGGTTTGATGGAGTTTTTTCCTGTGCTTTGGTCTTTGCATGAAATGTTCACTTCTGTGTTGCTAAAACAGACTTTATCCAAAATCCACCAAAGTTGTTGGGATTTTCCTCACTGATTGCAAAGGATCTGGCCCTGCATGGCTAGCAGCATCTTGAGGAAATGCTGTTATTAGTAAGCAGAAAAACAGATAAGAAATGTTGTTCCTTTGCTAATTTTGAAGTACTTCTATTTGGAGTGGCAAATACAGACAGGTTTAGGAAGAAAACAACTGGTGGACTGACGTGCAGATCTCATTTCTGTAGGTATTCCTTTGAGTCCAATGAAATGAAACACAAATGCATTTGCTGCCATGAAAAAAAGAGTCACGTAGTGAAGGTGGAACTGGTTTGCTCTGACCGTAAGAAAGTTGAATTCAAATATGTGCATGTAGATGAATGTGGGTGTGTGGAAACCAAATGCCCAAAGAGGAGAACATGAACTAAAGGAGACATTTCAGCTTCCATTTAATGCTTCTCTAGCAAGTGAGTAGTTTAGAAAACAGCTGTGAGTAACCTTCAAGTGACCGTTCTTCTCTCCTGTGCTTTTTCCTTCTGGTATTATATGCAATTATGGAAATTAGCTGAAGATTTTGCTCTAAATGTTTGTAGAATAAACTGCATTTCAAAGAGGACTTGTTCTCTTGTTTCAGTTATTCTGCTAAAGGGGCAAGGTGGCTAATGTCTTTCATCCAGTAGTGGTGTATAAACAAAGGTTATTACAAGACACTCCAGAGAAGGCTCAAAAACAGTCCTGCCTGAAGAAAATGCACATTATAAAACCACGGTGAGATGCTTCAATTCATTTCCCTGAGAAGGAAACAGCAATCACATCCACAGGGGTGGTTCAGTCAGAGATGCAGAGCTCAGCATGGAGGCACCTTGGTGTTCTTCTCCCCAGTGGTCCTGCACCTACTTTGGTTGACAAAATCTGGGTCACTGGAGAAAAGCAAGGTGCTTTTTCCATTCTACACAACAAGCACTAACTCCCGGAGTGTAAAAACGTGCTGAAATGTATGCTGCAGAATTAATATATTCACACCCTTTTTGTGAGTCCTTATCTCACTGGTGTTTTTTTTTATTAGCCAACATCAAACCTTGAGCTGTGTGTCTGGTGAGAGACTGACGTTTTGATCCACTACTCATTGCATGACTCAGGTTTGTGTTATAAGCAATTTACTCCCAGCTAGTGTGTCATATGGGACATGGTGTTTGTGACAGTATCTTAGATGCACAGGAGTCAAGACAGCTCAGAAATATCTTCAGAGTGTGCAGGGAAGACAGCTGTTTTTGCTCTTTGAGCAATCTGGGCTTTTTGTGACCTGCAAGAAAACTAAGGACTTAGACTGCAGTGTCCTACAACCAGCTGAGTGGGGGTGTTTGGGAGCTGTTTTGGAGGGAATACTTTTGAATTGACATAGTAGCTATCAAGTGTGCTAACCTTTAGTTTTCTATTTTAAAATGCTGCAGCTATTTAGCTCCAAGTAATCCCTGATTTATTTATTTTTCATAATAAATCATTGTTACTTTTAAGTGTATTGTTTCATTACAGTGTTACTGATCTTAAAATTTCTGCAATCCTTGACCTTGACTAGGCATAGGAGTTGAATGATAAAAATTTTTCTTCACCCTTAACAGATAGGCCTGGGCTTATTGGACCATCACAGTGATGCAACAGAGCGGTGATTTTATGATTCTTCTCGGCTGGTTTTAAGTAATCAGTTCTCCAGCTGCTTTCTGGAATGATTTGTCTCAGCCTGAAGCTGGTGTGTAACAGCCCTAGGGAAGGTACCAGTTTCTCAGCGCTGGGTATTTTGAGAGCCAAGGTAGCCATCTTAGACAGCTGAAATCTGATTAGGTGAATTTCATCCTCTTTCTTTATTCTATTTCTTTAAAAACAGTAGAAGAGAGGCTGGGTTTTCCTAACAATAGCAGTGGGAATAGGCAGTTGCAATGGCAATAGCACAGTGCAGGCATCTTTGGTAAACATGGCCAAAAAAAATCAGCAAGATGTTTGTGCTGGTAACACAATTGCAACTAAATCTTCCATTCCCAGCCTCTGTCCTAGTCACTGAACCAGTTTGCTTGATTATAAATGATAGAAACCCTCAAATAATTGAGATAACCGTCAGTGCAATGCATCTCCCTTGGAAGGCGTGTGTTGCAATTGCTTGCAAGTGAGGCTAACATATAAATTGCACATTAGCCCAGAAAATGTTCTTACTGATACAAATCAAGAGCATGCCTGCTTTTGCAATGCAAAGAACAGCAGCAAGAGAGGACATTCTTCCTTTCCTCTTTGCCTTTCCCTGAGGGGGAAGAAATCATTCTTGAGTGCTTTTGTCATCAGAAGACTAAACAGGCTCTGTAAGTATTCAGATACAAAATCTTGTAAGCACTGCAAATCAGTCATCCTCAATAGGACTGCTTAGCTAAAACACTAGCGGAAAACTTTTCTGTGTCTGCTTTGTCTTCAGGAGGAAGAGGGGCATAAAACACAGTCTAATCTTATCGGGTACACTTAGAAGTCCACTCTCCTGTGTGTTTTACAGGTGATGAGACTTTATCCAGAAACTGAGAATGGTTTTGATTTAAAGGTATACTTTTTGTGTTCATTCTTTGGCATGCATTTTTCTTGTCAGGCAAGTGAAATTATTTTAGCGTAGAGCTGGAACCAATGGCTTTTCCCAACCACAGGGTGCTTTGGAACAGAAGATCATGTGAAACTCGACGTTCCCCTTCTCCACTCCCAACTATGCCTGATACTTAAAAAAGTATCTTAAAAAAGTATGTAAAAATACTCACTCAGTCTGGCATCTGCCTGGCCTATCAGTTTACAGCTCCAGTGGCCAGGTAGTAAAGTGAACTCATTGATCCCCTGTTTGCAGATGCAGAGTCCTAGTTAGATGAGATGCAGTCAGCAAGATGAAGCCACTTTAATGCAAACTTTCAGCTTTCTCAACTCAGAGACAGTCAACGGGTCAAACATCTGCCCTCATGCACAAATCACAGGGAGAAAAATCAGCCTGAAAGACCCCTGGGCTTATAGAGTCAGAATCGTTTGAGTCAGAAGGGACCTTTAAAGGCCGTCTAGTCCAACTCCCCTGCAGTGCACAGGGACACTTACAGCTGCATCACGTTGCTCAGAGCCCTGTCCAGCCTGACCTTGAAGGTCTCCAGGGATAGGGCTTCTACCACCTCTCTGGGCAACCTGTGGCTTGTGGGCTATGACCAGAGTTGGCCAAAGTATGACTGCTGTGGCAAGCTGTGACTAGCTTTCCCAGGAAAACTGTGTGCATGCTCAACCGCTCATATGTAGCCCCAGGTAACCAGATAGCAACCAGTCTGAAAGTCAAACATTTCCCTGACATAATGCAAGAAAAATCAGTGGCTTTGCTTCAAGTACTGTTTTTTCCCTTCTGTGTGGATTCTTTGCACCGGCATCCACTTTAGTAGGGTAGTCCCAGGCGAACCATCCCTCAGATGAGCCAGTCAGGCTGGGGCTCAGATGGTTTCAGCTTGTAGCCATTCTTTTCATAATATGAGAAGACGGTACTCCCACTTGTTTTGCAGATCTGAGGAAATACACCAGGAAATAATGTCCCATATTACTAAAATAAATATTTGCTAGAGATACTGCCTTGTGTCAGCTGAACAAGTCCAAAGACACATTATCATGACACTGGTGTGAACTGAGCTGGGTTGCCATTACAATGTAAACTCAGATTTGCCTGTTGATTTGTGGCTTGGAAAGCTCAATTCCCGATACTACTTTGACGTAGTTCAGCTAATTTTTTGTTTGGGTTTTGTTAACGATTGTTGGTGTTTGCAAGGTGGAGAAGTAAATCAATGGTCTGCTGTGAACTTTTATTTGAGGAGACGCACTGTTCTTTTGCAAAATTTTCCATTGAGTGGATCCCCTGTCTGTGGAATCAGACCTCTAGTTTTGTCTACAGTGTGCTGTATCAATATCAATCTATTCTGGTATCTATAATCTTGAGCTGAAAACAAAGACTGTGAACTGTACATGCCCTCTAATACAGAAGGGATTGTTTAAAAGAATGCTGCACCTATTTTGTTTCAGCGCACTAGCTTAACAATTAGAATGAGAAATTTGCAACATAAATGTGAGAAAAATTGTCTAAGTATCACTCGGGAAAGTTACCTGATCAGTAATGAACCAGAAAAGAAAATGATATGGCAAATTCAATGGATCATCTTGCAGGTAAGGAGGAAATAAAGCATTGGGTGGTCTGAGAGCTCTGTCTGACCCTTCTACAGATTTGTGGGCTCAAATACATTTTCTTGGCCTTGTTTTTGTTACCATTCTGAACCCTGATCAGGATGAAGGTAGGGCCTTATTTCTTGTATGCAACTGTAACATTTCAGTTCATAAAACTTTTTGTACAGGTATATAATATGCCATTTGCAAATCTGACGGGACTGCGCTTCCTGTCAGGGATCCCTACATCTTGTACAAGAAAGAAGCGTGTCAGTTTTCAAAGGCACTAAGAGAAAGGTATCAGTTGTGAAAATCTTCCTGGTTTTTACACTTCAAAGGACCTGATTATTCAATATCAACAATGGGTTTTAAGTATCAGTTTACCTTGTACAAGGCCATTCTCACATCCATTTAATTCTTTGACAACACCAGTTGCTTAGGAAGGCAACACCCTCGGATGTGTTAGCAGGCAATCGGCTTTGTGTCAAAAGTAGGCCAAGATTTGATCAGGAAGGTAAAAAATTGTAATTTCTTACACACTTTATGTTTCTCTAGGTGTGAAGACTCACTTTTCAGCAGTAGTCTCTAGGATAGTTTAACTGACTTCATTTATTTATTTATTTATTTTAAAATTCAAAGGGAATCTGCCTGGCGGCTTCCTGTAGATTTAGGTTGAGCTTTCTTTTTAAAGATAGCCCTACCTTACTCAAGCTTGCTTTCACTGAAGGTCTATTTTAACCTTCTTGTTGGAAACAAAATTTAACTACTCATCCTCCAGAGGAACAAATCCAGTGGGGTCTCCCATTGATACTACTGTTTAGACTATCTACCTTCAGGCAAAATAAGTACGCATCTACAATGGGACTTGAGGCACTGTAAACTTTCAGGGAAGTTACTGATAGTTGATATGCACTTCGCGTAAGAGCTCAGCTGTCTTCTATAAATCCTTCCACTTAACTCTCTTTACTTCGTAGGCAGTCTAAGGTAAGTACAGTCTTACCTTCTCTAAATCCTTGAAAGCAATTTAAGAAGTTGATCTCAATGTCCCAGAAATTTACCACAAATTCTGCCAAACTTATGCCCTACTTTGAACATCTCAACCATCCTCAGGACTTGCAGTGAGAAATTCCTGGTGTTTAACAAGAATGATACTGAGAACAGTTTCATTATATTCAATATATTCTTTGGAGTGGGCTTAATCTCACTTACCTACACATTTGTAGTGGTCATGTAAATTTTACCTTTACTCCCTTTTGTTTGGTTGTGGTTTTCTTTTTTTTTTTTTNGAACTGACCTTACTCTAATCCATGTTACAGAGTGAGTCGTACTTTGAACGACATCAGTGTCTCTTAACTTCCCTTCTGCAGATCAAAAGGAGCTTAAAATTGGAATAACTTCACAGCCAGGGAGTTTGCTGCCATTTCTATGCATTTTATATGTCAGTTAGATTCAGCTTGAATTTCTGAAGATCACTGATGAGGTGCATAAATGCTCTTGTGTTCCAGCTCTGAAGTGTTTTTTTTTTTTCCATGCCACCACCTCTCTGTACACTGCTGTTCAAAGACAGTCATGAGGCAAGTCCCTTGCTACTCCTTTATAGCTTCTTGTCTTCATTCCTTTATCTATTGATAAAGAGAACAGACTACTAGGAGTTGAATTTAAAGTAAGATGTTGTTTGGCCTGACAAGGGACTCCAGTAATGCCCTGTTATCTATGCAAGTCTCTGCAAAGACTAGTATCTGATCAAGACTGGCTCTGCTAGTTAAAGAGTCAACTCAGCCCTTTGTGCTTGGAAAGAGCACACTGAAGAAGACTTGATTTCAAAGAGACCCCAGGACCACCGGACACCAGGGCACCTGGTCAAGGAGAGATGTGATAATGATTTCTTGGAAATAATTACAATAATCCCACCAATTCCTAGAACTGATTGTAATAACCCAGCCTACAGTTGTGAATATGTATGATTTTGTGTAATAAATAAGCGCCTGTCGTGTGATCTGGTGTGCAAGCTTGGAGGAGTGATCCCCCTTGCACCCAGCGCTGTAATAAACATACCTGCTTTATAACTTTCTGAGTTATACAGTTTGTTTCCGCGCATCACTATCCAGACATTTTTCTGTAATGATCAATCCATTTCCTGCTATCCCATAAAATTCAGACTTAAAAACAGAGTTTAATCTGACCCTCAGTGAGCATTGTTCTACAAACAAAAGGCTACCACCATGCCACGTAGCCATGCCAGCAAATCATTGCTCTATGCCGCTACTTTACGGCCTGGAATTGGCTTTTCCTCTAGACCTGTTTCTCTTTAATTCCCCAAGTACCCCAGCTTACTTCTAGCTCTCCAAGTTCCACTATCGATTTGCTTTTGATGATGTTTTCCAGCTTTTAGAGATACAGTCATTTACAGGCTTAGGCATGGAAAAGATTTTCTGGGCATATGGTATAAGCTATAAATCCTTTCTTCTTTATTACTACCCAGGAAAATTTCAGGAACAGCTACAGTCATCACATCCTTCCTAAGTGACTAGGTTGGAAAACCCTTCAAAGAATTTTTAAAGTTTGCAACACTCGATCTGTGTGTTGAAGTGCTTAGCTAGAGGCCACCTACTGAGAACCAGATCAGCCCTGTGGCGTCGCTGTGGCTGTTTGTTCTTCTCCATTGCCAAATGAATTGGTTTGGACATCTGTGTATTTCTACCAACAAATAGTTAATTTTCACAGCCTGTGTTGTGGTGCTTACATTACATTATAATAGTGGTCCTTTAAGCCTTCCTAAAATGAAAAGCAGTTTCAGGTACATTCTCACCCTACATCCACACTTGCATAATTGGATAATTAGGTATTCAGTTCCTGGTCACACAAAGATTTCTGGCAGAAATAGGAGCTATGACTATTAATTCACCTTTCCCTCCCTCAAGATCAATGAGTGGAAAAACATCTGAAAAAAAAAAAAAATTCCAGCAGTCTCATATTTTGCTTTCAGAGCAATGCTTTGAGTGTATGCTCAACTTCCCTGACATGTTTTTATTAATACCTAATGAATTAAGTGGCTTGCAATTGATGGTCATTTTTCACTTCAGAGTAAGACTCAGTGAAAATAGATTCCTTGCATCCTGGACATGGCTGTTATAGAATCATATAACCACAGAATACCCTGAGCTGGAAAGGACCCACAAGGATCATGGAGTCCAACTCCTGGCTCCACACAGGACCACCCAAAATCCAAACCCTGCATCTGAGAGCAGTGTCCAAACGCTCCTTGAACTCCATCAGCTCAGGGCTGTGATCGCTGCCCTGGGAGCCTGTTCGATGCCCACCAGCCTCTGATGCAGAACCTTTTCCTACCACCCAGCCTGACCCTCCCCTGGCACAGCTCCATGCTGTTCCCTGTTGCTGTCATCAGAGATAAGAGACCAGTGCTATTGCCACTGTGCCATAGATCAGCTCGGCTGATATTTGTCCTGGGATATCATGGCACTTGGCAACAAAATTGTTTTACAAAAATCCTAAAGAAGTAAGTCATTATTTTATTTGATGAACAGTCCTACATCACTGTGAAATGTGTCCCTTGCTGCTAGGTTCTGGGAGGTTTCACAATATAGTTACATCTCACTGGTACTGAATCATTTTGAAATCTCCTTTGTCATATCTTTGGGCCTGATTCTCTTCCTAGCTTCTAGTATATAAATCTGGGAAAATTTGGAATTTTTTTTTTAATTATAGCAATTTATTGCAGGATTAAAAATGAACTACATTTTTTTTTTTCTATTTCTCTCATAAGGTGTGCTACCTTGCACAAGAAAGATTCTCCTAACAAAGCAATAAATAAAAAAGTTTTTAATTAACATCAGCAAAGATGAATACTTTGTACATGGAACAA
The DNA here is from genome assembly GCA_013399715.1 of Alectura lathami. Taxonomy (NCBI): domain Eukaryota; kingdom Metazoa; phylum Chordata; class Aves; order Galliformes; family Megapodiidae; genus Alectura; species Alectura lathami. The sequence continues at coordinate 70,815 of VXAV01010440.1, forward strand.
GTAAAACACTGCAGGCTCCAGCTATGTGAACAAAATAGTCTGTCAATAATGCGTGCAAAGGATTATTAGTAATTAAGAACTGTTTCTCCTTGTTCCCGCAGTCAAAACAACAGAGTGAACATTGAAATATGTAATCTTTGTTGCTAATGGATCCTAACTGGACTAGCAGGTCCTGCTTCAGTGGCACAGCTTAATTTGAAGGAAATACAAATTCATTATTTGCACAGCCAACACTACAGCTGGAGAGATGAGGTGGTTCAGCACTGCCCTTAGTGTGAAATATATGCCTGCACCAGCAGGATCTCAGAGCAAAACAAGCCCTTTCCATCTCTGAGTCTGTCATTCGTTATGAGCTGACATGGAAAGTGATGTCGTGATGTGATAGAAACAGGATGTGACAGGATCCCTGGCCAGCCAGTTCACTGAAATTGAATGTTTTTAAAGCTAAAAAGGGCTCTCCCGTGCCAGAAAAATACCAGATACTTCCAGTCCATGAAGCTGGAGTTTACTAGAGTACAAAATAATGATCTGCAACGGGGGAGCTCTCAGAAGAGGAACTGCAGAGTACTTGTGCTAAGCTGATTTTAAACGGTTGGGTTAAATAGGTCCCCTTTCAGTTGTGCTGGGGAAGAGTGGGTCCTTCCCCTGGTCCAGCCCTGGCTGTGGTCTCTGCAGGGTGCTGGCAATGTCTGAAGTCACTGTCATGTCTGAAGTCTGGCTTTGAGTCAGCTGAAGGCCTCCATCCTCCCCTCCCCATCTGCATTTGCATTGCAGGCTCATCCCATGTCTCCCTCATCCCCTCTAGCTCTGTTACATCCCAAATCTTCTCCCCACCAAGCCTGTGCAGCTACTCTCAGGGAAGGAGCCATCTCCCATCCTGGAGAGGGTCCCCTTCGGCCTGCAACAAGTGTTCTTCCTCTCGGAGGAGGCACAGACTTTAACAAAGCGTGAGACAAACACACTCTTTGTCAGCTAATTGAACACAAATCTTGGTTTTCTTTGAGAAAAGATTTGCAAGGCTGTGTCAGACAACAATCTTCATCTGAACCATTTGCAGTATTTTTAAATGTGACAAACTTCCAAGGTGAAAAAAAAAAAATTCCAGAAGTGATTTTTTTTTAAACTGTTTGACTTAGATTATTATATTGCTATATTCATAGCATTATTTGTGCTCTGACTTTTAAATTGTACCAGGGGTATTGTCGACATTCCAGAAATTAAACTTGCCAGTTTGTTCATTCTTGCAGGCCTTGATGTTTCTTTTACAATATCAAGACAGCACAATTATAGCAACACAATTGACAGAACAAATTAAAAGCCAAAAGTTTATATTATACTTCAAAGTACCAAGATTCTCTTTCTCATGTTTTGATAGAGGGATAGACTAAACTGCATCCATGGATGTGAAACATGAAGAAAAAAATCCGTTGTTTGACCATGTGTCAATCTCAGGTGATTTACTGGAAATTAGTTCTGAATTTAAGGTTAACATGCAGATAAATGCTTTTTAAATTAGTCCTGAAGATAAATTGCTTGAAGGCCTTCCATTTCATCAAATGTCAGAATGTTTAGAATGATCGGAATTTTATTTATAATTATTAAAGCTATTCTTAGTTTCTCTTAAATACTTTTTCTTTCTTTTAGATATAATTTCCAATTTTCTAAGAGATGTTAGTTTTTTTTTTTTTCCTTCTGCTTGCACCAGGGTCTAGTGAAGTCACGTTATCAATGGCATTCTCACAATGCATTTATATAATTAGTTATGGAACATCTTAATATCCATCACTTTTAGCATAGCATATGCATGTAGGGAGAAAATATTAAGTACTGCTGATTATTTTACTGCTAAAGTCCGCTTGAAACAATGCTGTTGCAGATGTTACTGGGTGCACTTCTGTTTTCGCCTAGGTGAACAAAAGCTAGGACAAAATTAGCTGAAGTCAGTAGAACTTTAGTGAGGAAAAAAAATCGAACTGTATAAAGAGAGAATTAGTCTTTTGTTTACAATGAAGTGTTACATTTACAATATGTTTACAATAAAGCATTATATTCATTATATTCATCTATGTGATTGCATACCAGTCACATTGTTTCATGCATCCTATTTTTCAGTTCTTCTAATTCCCACATACAGCCATAATCATCACGACTGTAAATAGTAATGTTTGTTGAGAACCCAAACCATCTGGTGCTGACAGAGCTTTTTTTGGGTAAAGGATATTGAGCCAATTTGCATATTTTGGTGTGCACACCAAATACACCCAGAAAGTCAACACAACGAGGGTGGAATAATCAACAACTTTTGCAAAGGTGTTTGCTTTTCTTTTTCCTTAATCTGGAAATCAGATATAGATACTACGCCATCAAAACTGAAAGAGTCTGAAACAATTTTTCTTAGGGAATGGCAAAGGCAAAAAAAAACCTATTTGATTTAAGATGAAGATCAACACATTTTTGAGAGATTACCTAACGTGATTCTTTGTGGATGCCAAAAGGGAATCTGGTGTCTTGAGAGTTTGCTTCCATGTTGAGGCTCCTAACAAAATTCATAAGTAGACCAGAGACAAAGAGTTTTAGTGGCACAAGTCAGGAGGGCCATGTTGATGCATTTAGGGCACATTAAAGTCCATCTGCCCTGGCTGAACAATATGTTCCTGACCATTGACATATTTCCATACAGCCGAGTTAAACTTCATCCCCTTGCCTTCAATATATGATTTGACATAAACCATGGCTGCAAAAGGCAGGACCTTTGACAAAGTGAATATTTATCACACCTTACCTCCTGAGTTAGCATTCCTTACCCAGATCCCACACTCTTTTTTCAGTGCTAGCTTTACTATTTCTACTCTAACTGAGGCAATGTCACTGAATGTCACCTTATCTTATCTGTGACCTGTTCTTCACCACAGTCCTGCAGATCTCAAGGCCTGAAGTTAAATCAAGTGACCTGGCCTTTTTTGCTGGGCCTCACAAGGAAATGTGGATGCTTTGACTGTCTTTATTTCGTGGTTCATGCGTTGTTTGAAATTCTGTCATGAAATCAGAGGCTCTCTTGGGTGTTCAAACTGCAAAGAAGGTGACTGCATCTCCTTCATAAGGCTCGGCCTTATTTTTTTTCAGCATAGCGTAGCCTGTGAGACCAAGTGTTACTCCAGAGGTATTCTGACATGCTTTGGGAGGTCCTAGGGGAGAATATTAGTGAAGCAAACTGCTATGTGCCAGTAACAGTGTTCTTGTACTGGACAATGTTTGCATTTCAAAACCTGCTTTCAATAGATTTAATAAATAATTAAATTGTTTTCCACAGGTCTGCTGCAGCACAGCTAACCTCCTGCTCTGCTGGTCAGGCAGACTTCAGCAAACACTCTACACAGGAAATCTGACAAGGGGCCCAAACAAAATGGCAGGGGTGAATTTGTTTGTGTTGGCCAAAGCATCTATTTCTCCCTAAGTCAAATGCACTAGCACAATGGAATCACCCCAAAATACAGTATATTGTGTTGTTCTTAGGTTTTAACATGAGAGTCTGTGCCCTTATTGTTCTTTCCACTATTCCAGTAAGCAGTAGTGTTTACTGTACAATTTCCATGGACTCAGCTTCAGTGCTCAGTTAATTACGAGGAAGCAGCTACAGTTTAAAGTCATTGCATTTCTGAAACCAGGACAAGGTACTAACAGACACAGCTTTGATGTACTCTAACTGAACAAGTGCTTTTGAATGACTTTTGTAGCTCTAGAGACTTCTGTCTTCCTATTCATGTTTTTTTTCACCATGTGTAAGTGAGCTCTTTGTCAAAGGTGAACACATTTAGGAGTTTAGTATATTTGCAGTGCCAGTGAAGTGACAGGAGCTACCTGGGGAGCAGCAGATGATATCCATAGTCCTGCTGCCTGTCTCTGAGAACACATCCAGTGAAAGATGCAAGGGCCAATGCTGCAAAAGAATATTGATGCAAAAGAGTTTTCATGTGTTCATTGGGGTTGCTAATAAAGCATTAATGAGACAAACCAGGTCTGATAGACATGGATAGCTGTTTTTCTGAGAAAATGACTCAGACTTAAGGAACAACTTCATTGCACAAAGAGACCCATCTCCTCTCTTTTGAACTGTGCCTCAGTTTCATGATCTGGAGAAGTTCCTGTTCCTGTACAACAAATTTCCTAAGATGTGGGCTGAAACCAGCTGTCTCCATGGTGATCTTACTAAAGATTCCTTATGTCTTTCAAACAATTCAATTTTTTTTGATTACCCACCAAGTGTGAGTCTCTGCAGAGCCAATGTTAGAGGAGGGTTTGCCTCTAAGCTTGTCAAATGTATTGCATATCAACCTATGGCCTGAATGGTTTGATTTTACAGTAATAATCCCCCCCAGCTGCACCACTGTCTTTGGAAAAGCTGCTGCCTCGTGAGGCTGCACTCTTTTTTTTTCTTTCCTATCAGTGGTTGCTTATAATTTTGCGAGCATCTTATGTGTGGGGTCTCTGTTTTTTGACCGTGTTTATCTGCAAATGCTGGCTCATTAAAAGAGAAATATTTCTGATGGAAACTAGTATGGGAGTACTTCTCTTATTTTACCTTTGACTTAAATTAAATTTAAATCATGGAAAATAAACTGACCAACGAAACTGCACCTCCCGTTCTGCTTTCTCCGCTCGTACTGGTTGATTAGTGAACTTACTGAAAGCTTATCTGTTCACGGAAGTGAATTTGGATTAAGGGTGTGTGTATGAATTCAAACTGTGCTGCTCGTCACTGATTGGCTTCCTGGATGATTGCTCTTATCTGCAAATAAAGAGTGGTCTGTGGACAAAGCTAGTTCAGAACAAGACACTTTTTCCAGCTTCAGAGAACATTTTTCTGATTTACCTTCATCTACAAGTGCATGCTTATTCTCTGATAACAGGGTCACACAGGCAGTAAGTGTAAGGCCTAGCATAAGATGCTCAGAAGAGGCAGGAAGGGATGGAGGGGAAGGACTGTGCTATTGGCCCTACAGAGCATCAAGCATGAACCTTCCTGCTTTTCCATAACCACAAGAGTGGGTAACGCTTGAGATATATTTGTTGCTGCTAAATTTCTATATGCTTTTAGTGAATAATATGGCATCACAGACAGCATTTACAATTCTTCCTTACTTGTTGGATATTACACTATTTATGGCATTTTTGACAGAGGTAGAAATGTTAACAACCTGGCATCCTGGATATATTCCAGGACACATACTTCCTTTTTGCTTACCTGTGTAGATTCAGCTCCTGTAGCCAAAATATTTGCTTCTTGATGTTCTGAACTGCAGATAATAGCTGAGTTGTCAGTCTGTGGACTCACAGGGCAGGGTATTCGTACGACTTGTACTGTTATTACACCTGTCTGGTAAAAAATGCCCATTATATCAAGCACATACAAAATGTGTTAGCTGACACCATCTTTCACTCATTCTTTTAACTATTCAAACATTTACCTAAGAAAGGCATTTTCATTGCTTGGTCAACATGAGATTTGTGTTCTGTTTTGTTTTGGTTTTGCTGGAAAGGTATTTTCTTGACTTTGTTCTTCAGAATGCAGTTTGACTTCATCCTTTAACGCTGATTTAACATCAGTCTTCCTCCTTATTTTCTGATCTTTAGATTTTTTGAAAAAGGCCAGTAAGTACAATTTGCATATTATCTGTAAGATAATGAATAAAAATCTACTTCAAGAAGAATATAGATTGATTAAATTTCTACACTGGGCTCATGAGCATTGCCAACATTGATTATTTCTACTGTATACATAGGCTAATGATAATATAATCGCAGATCTTAAAGGGAAAAAAAACTAATTTCTCAGCATTCTCAGACAGTAGCACGGATTCTGTACACTTATCCCTATCGCTCTGAGATGTTTCAGCAGTAATGGCAGTGTTGGGGCACTCTCATTTCGCAATTGCTAACAAGTGTCATACCTGCTGGAAAGTTCCACCAGTTTCTAAGTCCTCCAAAGCATCGTTGTTTAAACCTTGAGCAGTAGGAGCAAGAGGAACCATTCATATTAAGTTCATTGCAGAAACTTTTTACTTTTAAATTTAAAGAAAGACCGAGCTCCTTTAAACAATTCTCCATACATTTTAGTTTCTGGAGGGACTTCCTGTGGACCTAAACAAAACTCTGAGTCCAAATTTACTACATCAGCTACGTCAAGAAGGCCAAAGATTCTTTATTTATAAATTAGTGAACTAGTTACTTAGCCCACAGTTTTTTGTCCTCCTGAATTAGATTTATGACAGATTTGTTCATCTACATAAAGATGTAGGGATTATTTGTTTATTTCTAATTGAGATACCTAGCCTAAATAATCAGGACCTATAGTCTAATGGCATTAGGACTAAGCTCAGATGGCTTTTGTGAGAGAAAAAAGCATACACCTTCCTGCTTCACTCAAGACTGGGCAGTGAAGCCTTACCTCTTGTTTTCCACACACCCAGCGTGTCAACAGTAATGGCTGAATGGCAGCACTAAAAGAATAATGTTGTTCAATTAGCAGTCTTTCTGTACCGCTGAGTTTTGTCTTGTTTTTATGAAAATCAAAGAAAATCAAACTTAAGAGGAATGGCTGCAGCACTGAAAAGAAATGGGGAGTTCCCTTAGGTAGACAGTCTAATGCTATAGATTTCCCACAGATTTATTTTGATGGAAAGCATTTTATAAGCTCTATAGAGGAATGAGCAGAGGCATATTTTTACAGTAGAAAAGGTACTGAAAATGCAACGGTTTTGTAGGAAAGTTATGCAATGATTTGGTAGGAAAGTTATCCTTCTTGTGTTTTAAAGAATGATTTACAGGAAGAGCTGTGATTTTGGATATGTTTTCAGTTAAGATAGCATATGTATGGTACAATCGGTTTATTTCACATGCGCGTTGGGATACTTGGTGAAGAAAGGCACTATTATAAATGCAGTACATGATTATCGGTATTAATGTTAACAACAGTAAGAATTACTGCAAAGGAAGTGAGCTATTTGTTCAAACAATATCATTTTATCATCAGTTCCTATCTGCGTACAATTTAAATAGGATTAAATCCAGCCCACAATAATGTCAAAGTCCAACTGAATTTCATTTACAGTGCATTAAGCAGGAAAGAAAGATAATTTGGGAAGTATGGGTTGTGTGGATTTTGCTTACTTTGGCTAGACTCATTCCTGCATAATACATTTCTGGCTCTCCCATTTTTTGCAGTTAGGATTTTTTTTTTCTCCAGTGCTAGAAAGTCTTTACAAAACAAGGCTAAATACTGCCCCTGGCACATGTGAGCTGAGGGGAAAACCCTCTCTGTACTATGTCCTAAGTTTTTTTTAAAAGCTGTGATAACATTCTTCACTCTGCTGCATGTGGCTAATATTTTTAACTTCCTGCAGGTAAAATATAGAACGCAGCCCATTGCGTCAGTTGTATGTATCCATCACAGAAGAGGATAGTCCCCAACCTGATCCTTTTGGGCCCCACACTGAGCCCATTTGGCTCTAAGCTTCACCAGGTAGATGAGGATTTTACAGCTAGCTTTTCCCTTTGTCCCTCAGTTGCATGTCCTTGGCATGGCTCCTCTCCCAGAAGCTCTGAAATAGTTCCAGTGCTGCTTTTTCACCACCACCCCCAGCATCACCATCTGCTCTGCAGGATCTCCATCCCAACATGTACTCGGGATTTACAGCAGAGTCAGGGATTGCTAAGACTTGTCAACACATTTCCTCTTTAAACAGCACAAAGAGCTACATGGTAAGGGGGCAGGGGAACTTTGGCAGCAATGTTTTGCGGGTCTGCATGCACTGGCCATTCTCCTTTTTCTCACCAGCGGGGAGCACTGAGAACAATTCCTGCATCCGAATTGCCTCATGGGCACATGGTGGGGTGTTTGGGGTGGCTGGGAGGGAAGCGGGAACCACAAGATAATCCACATTATCCAAAGGCCTTCCAGGCCATGGATTAGTTGCAGGAAGCCCCAGGTGTGAGACAAGACACTGCCTGGAGTCCTGACCTACAGGTAGTCCTGTAGGTCATCTCTAACCCTCGCCAAATTGCATTAGGCTACCAACTTCACAGCACGCACCTGCATGGAGGCTCCCCTATGACACTCCTCCCTTTTTAGTACTTTGTGTGTCCCCTGGCCTAGGTTCTTGCAGACAAGAAATTACTGTGGAAGAGCTGAAGTCACAGCTATGAACCTGCTGCCTGTTCACTGGCTCATGTCTTGCATGACTGGCTTCTAAACTGATTTCTTTGTCAGACAGTAGCCTCTTCCCTAGGGAGGCATGGGACAGCTGGTGTGGTGACGGAGGAATGGAAGAGTAGAGAAGCAGAGAGGCAGATGTGTGATTTGATGCCGTGGGTTTTATAAAGTCCTGGACAAGTCTGGCTAGTCCTACTGATGGGTCACCAAAGGTTGCACCTCTGCTGTAGCATGTACAGGATCTTTTACCTCTTAATCATCTTAATCATCTTAATCATGGACGTTCTCCCCTCTATAGACAATTTTTTTTTTNCTGCCATTTACTGTGGTTTTGATGTGTTTTTTTTTTTTTTTTTTAATCTTAGCTAAGTTTATAGTAAGAAACAGGCTTCTGCATGGCCAAAATTCACTCCTGCTTGCCCCTCTCTGCCCCCTGGCTCTCAGTATTATCTAAGACCTCTCCCACCCATCTCAAGATTTTAGTTCTGCTTTAGGAAAATTCCACTGCTCCAAACTCTAGCCACTTTCAGGAAAGTAAGTGAAAACTGACTACCATTACATTTTAGTCATTCTTCAGTCAGGTTTTGGACCAGTCACTAACTGATAGCTCTTTACACATGCCATCTTTCAAATCCAGATCTGTATCTGCCGCTCCTTTACTGCTAAGTGCAAGAAGCAGGAGTCAGTAGAAGGCAGTAAAGACAGCTCTAAGAAAAAAATAAAACCAGTCCTGTTACATTTACAGAGAAATTTCTCAGTTCTTTAGAGGGTCACAACTTGTAGTTCTATGACCTCAAAACACCACAGAATCTGGTTTCATTTTTTGCTGTAGTGTTTGATGGACAATGTCTGACCTAATAATGGAAAATACATAGTTTGTCAACCTGTTGCCTTTATAGATCCTGAAGCTTTATATGTTTCTGGAAAAAATGACATTTTTCCTTTAAAAAGACAAATTGCGGTGCTTCTAGCCCATCCCCTCTTGACTGAGTTATGTTCGAGTCATGGAGGGCTGGCCTTAAGCAAATATTCTAGTGGGTTTATTACGTCAAAGTCATGTTCTCTCCATTGTGTCTAATGCTAAAGGCATTGAGGAAATTCCATCAAGTAAAATCATTTCCCAGCCTCCCTGCATTCATTGCCAAGAACGCCAGCAGCACAGCTTATAAGCAGAGTTTCTATTGGTCTGTAGCATTTTTTCAAAGAGCAAAAAGAGCGAAGTTGCTGAAATATAAAA
>VXAV01010440.1:104060-119115 GCA_013399715.1 Alectura lathami
AAGGAAAGGAAAGGAAAGGAAAGGAAAGGAAAGGAAAGGAAAGGAAAGGAGAATAGCAGTAGAGCAGTGCTTTCTGTCTTGCCTGCATGTTGTCAGGCAGGGTGGAGGCAGGTTATCCTATGTCCCAGTGCCCCACCAACAGTTCCCAGAATCACCTGGAGGTCCTGCTGCCACCACAAAACATTGCTGGTTACCAAGGAGCAAAATCTCACTGCTATCTACACTAGTGCTATCAGAAGTTTTTCTTGTTCAAACTGAAAGAGCAAAAAAGGGACACATCTCCTTCCTAAACAAGTGCTTTGTTAAGGGCCATGTTAGTAAAAATTCCACACTGATCTGAAGATTAGACACCTGAAAGGGAGCAGCAAAGGAAGGAGAACCAAACTATGTATGCCATGTATGCTATATGGCATTTTCTCCACAGATGTTTCCACCCTTGGAAAATGGAACATAAACATTAATAGCATGTCTCACAATATGTATCAAATTTCTCATTACTTTGTGATAGTGGTGTGTGACAACAGTTTTGCAGGCAAGGTTTTGGCCTTGTTGTGGGGGAAAAAAAAAAAAAAAAGTATTTTACAATTAACAGTCACTGGATTACACAAACAATGGAAACTTTGCTTCCACTTCTGGATTTCCAATATTTTCTCAAATTTCATACAAATTACTGACATTTCTGGCTGTAGAATTTACAATCATGTGTGTATACTTGTGATCTTAAAACTCAAGGTTCTACACGAGTTTATTTGTTTTCCTTTTTTGACTTCTAAAGATGCTAAAAATACAAAAGCCCTAAGGGTACTCAAACGGAAAGTGAACCTTCTGATACCAAGTCTTTAGAAAACTGACCCCTACAAACAGATGGGCCCCACCTTGCAGGAAAGTGAACAAATAAAGAATAATTTATCTTTGGGTGCAATAAAGCATCTTTCATACGCAAGTTTGCCAAAGGCTGGATAATTTCACAAAGCTGCTCAGCATGAAGCCAGAATTGATTAGAAATGAAAGGTCCCACAACACCACCCTGAGTACTCAGCTCTTAATCAGGTTATCAGACAGCAGGGCTTTTCTTAATTGATGTAGCCTTTTATCAAATGAAGGTGTTATCTCCTCAGTGAGGTCATAAAATATGAGTCACACAGAGTCAATAGGATATCTAGCACAAAGGCGATGCTATGCATTATAGAGCCTAAAGATATTGTAGGTGCAGTTTACTTAAAGGTAACGAGTGAATGCTCTGGCTCTCTTCGACCTTCTGAAAAAGCTGTTTTAACCTTCTTTCAAACTATGGCTACTGTTCAGAACAATCCTGCTAATCATGATTTGATATTGTTGCCTTGGCAAGGCAGTGTGACTTTTTGAGACCAGGGTCTAACCTCATAAGCAACTACTACTTCCACTGATTTTCAGTTGCCGCAAAGCCTCAGCTGAGGTTTTGATTTAGCTACGCTGAATGCCTTCTCTGAACGCTGAGCTTTGTGTGGTTAAGCTGGCAACCAGCTCCCCCAAATAAGATGAAAAAATGAACACCGTGAATGAAGCATTTCCCATTTTAACCAAAATTTTCTCTCCAAAACAGCTATCGGTCAGCACTGGACTTATGTTGGAGATCTGACTTAGATGACTTCTGATTTTGTACCTGAATACTTGTCTGAATGTTGACAACTTTTTTGCTTTGGTTTTCTACAACTTATAGGTGCCTAACTCTCTGAAGTTTTACCAGCATTTTGTTATCTTCCTTTTTTTCTTTTTTTTTCTTTTTTTTTTTTTNAGTAACAAAACCAAGGGATTCAGCCAACAGCTATGAAAATCCTGGTAAATTTCACTCACAAATGCACAAATAAATAAATAATACATACGAGTGCTGTCATCTGCACTAGCTGCTAATGCTTTAAGTCAGAGAAAACAACACAGCTCTGAGCCTTAGTTCTGTTGACTATCATCTGCCAACTTCTGACTGCTACGTGGTACAGTGTAACCTGTGCTATAGTCCAACGGCTCCTGCCATTGGTAGCTGCCTTCAGCCCAGACCATTGCAAACAGCCTCACAGAACCGCAACTCTTTATATGGTCATGTAGAATGACCTAATTTCCAGGTTTCCAAGGTGGTGAGTGGAGCTCAGATATTTAGGCATGTTACAAGAGCCAGTTACAAGATGTAAATCAAGAGCCAGTCACAGCTCTTGCACAGTAAACAATTTTCTTACAGCATGTAAACAATTTTCTTTTCAAGTAGTTTCAACTACTTGCGCATATCGCATGTATGCCAGCTTACTCCCAGGCTCTTTTCGGAAACAAGATAACTCCGCCCTGGGTGAAACCCCAATTAAAGGAATACCTGCCTCCCTTTGGGAGTTTCCCTTGCAAGACAGAATGGGGGTGCCCATGACAAGACCAGCTTGCTGTGCTGCACATGGTCTTTCGCACTATCCAACCAGGCCTTGAATCATCAGACGTCCTAGTGCCATGCCCAAGATTCACAACTCAACTGTTTGGTTCCCCTCTCATTGATTTGTGCTTTGAAGACTGAAAAAGGTCCAAATCAAGCAGATAATTAATAGTCTTTGGGCCACAGAAACCTCACATGGGGCCCAAAGGGAACGCAGGTTAAGAGCTTCCCGACATGAATATGACGAGCCTGCTCCAGAGGAAACTAGGCTTGGCAGCCAGAGATTGTTTGGATGACACCTTCAATTGTGAAGGCATAGCATGGTGTGTGTGTCTACAAACTAATTTCACTCTCTCCTGTAATTAGCACACAGTTAAAATTTGGCACCTCATATTAGATTCTGATTTTCTAAAGCCAAATACTTTACCTTTTTTATACAGCCATCGCTACGGTTCTGTGTATGCATACACACACACATACACAGACAAGCTTATCAAAACTTAGACATCTTCAATTGTTTTCCACTGAAGTCCAACATATTTTCACTCTTTCAAGCATACTCAGAAAATATTCTTTTGAATGTTTCCAATGATCAGATTTTTCTTTCCTCCTTTGACTTCTTTCCCTTCCTTCCTATTTCTCCAAACCCTTCTTTACCTCTTTAGGACAAATATAATAATAAGATGAGAGAGGTTCTTTCACTTATTTTTTTCTCTTGTACTTTTGGTTTTGCTATCTGTTTTTACTCAGTGTTGGCATAGTGATGTGGCACAGAAGGAGTTTCAATTTCCTTTGGAAAGTTCTGGAAAGCTGTAGTGGCAAATGAAAGCACAGATAGAGTAACAAGCCCACACGCAGCTCATTTTAGAATAATCTATGGAAAATGGCTTCAAAGTTTTTATAAAGGAATTAAAGATTAAAACTCTTAAGTAACTAAAATATTTTGGTATTTTGGTAGAAAAGTGGAACTAGCTCTGGAAAATAAACCTCATGAAGTTTTCAGGCAAGAAAAACAGCTCCCTTTTTATTTGCTCTGTGGGGCTGCTGCCCAAGAGATGGACATGGTGTGTTCATTCACAAGCCCCTGCAATACTTGCAGCAGTGAAGGTCAGATCTCAGCTCTGGGATGTCTCCAGCTGCCCACAAGTTGTGGCAGCCCTCATTTGGTGTCATTGTGGCCATGCACATGAATAGAATTGACTCCAGCTCTGCTGTGCGTGACCAGGCTATGCATCTCACTATTTGTTTGTGCAGAAGGAAGCATTACCTGGTGTGGGAATTGCTTATTTCCTGCACAACTGCTCCTCGTCTCTCCAAGAGAAAGGAGCAAAGCTGAAACAGCTCTCATTGTGGACTGTGTTAACAGGATGCAAGTGGCCCACCTCCAGGGTCACAAGTATTTTTCTGCAGGGAGCTGATGTGTAGTCAGTGTTACTGTAAGGGAATATAGCTTGCCACTCTTGACCAACAGACCACAAGGATCTCTGAGTGCTGGCAACAGCTATGCAGAATAGAATCCTGTGGTCTCCCAAAAAATTTCTGCCTTCTTGTTAACCCTGAGTGATGGGAGCTGTCTGCTTATGGGGATCCCCAGATGTACCAGTGTAAAAATACTTACTGACTGCTTGGACAATGTCTCTGAAGGCTTCACCTTACTACTTTGGAGTAAATAAGCGACCTATTATTGGCTTTCCCAAGTCCCCTTTCTTTTGAACAAGTCAGTGCTCTAAGGATACAACTATATTCAGCTGATTTAAAACAACAACAAAAAAAAAAAAAAAAAAAAAAAAAAAAAACCATGAAGGGTACCATGTAGATCCTCCCCTCTCAGGGCAGTGTCCCAAAGCAGGTCTTTGATGTGTCTGAATGAAGATGATTACTTATGGTACTGCACTACTACCAGGAAGAGATGGAACTTGCACAAAGAACTGTGCTGTCCTTCTCTTTCACTTGTCCAGTTAGACCATGCTTCAAGAGACAGACAACATGGATAATAAAACCATGTAAGTAGCAATGGGAAGTACAGGGGAGGGGGGGTTGGAAGGGAGAAAACACAGGTTTTTTAATCAGCTCATCTGGTCAAGGGCATCAGATAAACAGTCATTGAGACAGATTTTGTACATCACCTAGACTTGTTTTTTGGCATCAGAATAGGAGAAAGCCAGGTTGTCTGACCGAATAACTTTGCATGGATTGTTATTTCTCTGGTTATTAACTACTAAAATGGCAAATTGTTAGCATATCAGGATCTGAATGCAGCAAGCTTAACTTACTCATCCAGTTCATCTTGAACATGCTTTGACATCAGCTTCAGCAGGGAAGAGGATCTGAACCAGGAACTCCTATAAACAGTTTTTCTTTGAAATCAGATTAGCAAGTCAGAAATGCCAGGTGATAAGAGAAGACTTTCCTTTACAGACTTCCTTCAGCAGTACTGAGCCAAGGGCATCAGGAGGACACAAGCCTTTGTATCCACCCAAACAGATAGAAATGTTGCTCATATCACCACAGAATCATAGAATGGTTTGGGTTGGAAAGGACCTTAAAGATCATCTAGTTCCAACCCCCCTGCCATGGGCAGGGTTGCCACCCACTAGGTCAGGCTGTCCAGGGCCCTATCCAGCCTGGCCTGGAATGCCTCCAGGGATGGGGTATCCACAGCTTCTCCGGGCAACCTGTTCCATTGCTTCAGCACCCTCTGAGTAAAAAATTTCCTTTTAATATCTAATCTAAATCTCCCCCCTTTTGGTTTTAAACCATTCCCCCTTGTCGTATCACTATCAGACTGGGTACAAAATCACTCTCCCTCCTGTTTATAAGCTCCCCTTGTGAAAGGGCCTGTTTTATAAGCTCATTGTGGAAGGCCACAATGAGGACTCCCCGAAGCCTTCTCTTCTCCAAGGTGAAAAAATTCAGCTCCCTAAGCCTTTCTTCGTAGGAGAGGTGGGTGCTCCAGCCCTCTGAGCATCCTAGCAGCTCCCCTCTGGACCCGTTCCAGCAGCTCCATGTCTGTCTTGTGCTGTGGGCCCCGGGCCTAGTTGCAGTACTTCAGATGGGGCCTCATGCTGGCAGAGCAGAGGGGGATAATTCCCTCCCTCTCCCTGCTGGCCACCCCTCTCTTGATGCAGCCCAGGATGCGGTTAGTCTTCTGGGCTGCAAGCACACACTGGTAGCTCATGTCAAGCCTCTTGTCCACCAGGACCCCCAAGTTCTTCTCTGCAGGACTGCTCTCAATAAGTTCTTTTCCCATTTTGTACACATATCTGGAATTGCCTTGACCCAAGGGCAACACCTTGCACTTGGCCTTGTTGAACCTCATGAGGTTCTCGTGGGCCCACTTTTCCAGCCTGTCCAGGTCCCTCTGGATGGCATCCCTTCCTTCAGGGGTATCCACTGCACCACTCAGCTTGGTGTCATCAGCAAACAGGTGAGGGTGCACTCAATCCTACTATGTCATTGATAAAGATGTTGAAGAGTATCTGTCCCAAGATGGATCGCTGGTGGACACCGCTCGTGACCGGCCTCCACCTGGACGTAGAGCCATTGACCACAACCCTCTGGTTGTGACCATCCAACCAATTCTTTATCCACAGAATAGTCCACCCTTTGAATCCATATTTCTCCAATTTAGAGATGTGGTGCGGGATCATGTCAAAAGCCTTGCGTAAGTCCAGGTAGACAACATCCGTCGCCCTTCCTTGGTCCACCACACTTCATTGTCACTCCACCATAGAAGGCCACCAGATTGGCCAAGCACAATCTGCCCTTGGTGAAGCCTTGCTGGCTGTCTAGGATCACATCCTCATCTTGCATGTGCCTTAATATAGCTTTCAGGAGGATCTACTCCATGATCTTCCCAGGCACTGACGTGAGGCTCACCGGTCTGTAGTTCCCTGGGTCTTCCTTTCTCCCTTTCTTAAAAATAAGAGTGATGTTCCCCTTTTTCCAGTCACCAGAGACTTCATCCAGCATCCGTGACTTTTCAGATATGATGGAGAGGGGCTTGGCAACCACATCAGCCAGTTCCTTCAAGACTCTGGGATGCATGTCATCTGGCCCCATAGACTTGTACACGTTCAGTCTCATGATGTGGTCTCAGACTTGCTCTGCTCTTACAGTGGGAGGGATTTTACTCCCCCAGCCTGCCTCCAGAGGTTCGGGGATGTGACAGTCATGGGAAGCCTGACTGCCAGTGAAGACTGAGGCAAAGAATTTGTTGAGTACCACAGTCTTCCCCATGTCTGTTGAAGCCAGTTCTCCCTTCTCATTTATCAGAGGGGGTACGCTCTGCTTGGCCTGTCTTTTCTGACCACTGTACCTGCATAATCTCTTATTATTTTTCACATCCCTCACCGAGTTCAGTTCCATCTAAGCCTTGGCTTTCCTGATCCCATCACTACACATCCAGATGGTATCCCTGTATTCTTCCCAGGCCGTACATACCTGTTTCACTGCCTGTACATTTCCTTCTTTTCCCGCAGTTTGACCAGCAGGTGCTTGTTCAGGCATGCCAGATTCCTCTGGTACCATGGAACCCATTTGTCCTACCTAAAAGCTGACTGGAACATGCAGTATAGCTATACCTCAAGTCACCATTGCAAAGCTGTTCAGAATTAACTTCTGCTGCCCGACCCAGGAAGCTCAGTGCCATTACTTTGACTAACTCAGTTTTAACATAAAAGGAAAAAAAAATCATTGCAATGCTGGAAATGGGAGCTAAGCCCTGTAAAGCCAGTGTTTCCACACACAAGCTCTAGTTAGGGCTCTGATCAGTCATCAGTGTGGTTGGGCATTACCCACAAGTATGATGTTTCTTCTGTCAATATTTGCTCAAGCCTGGAAATAAGTTGATTATCTGCATGTATATTTCTGCAAAGGTTTGCGTGTTAGATTTGCTGTTATCAGATCACAGAGGGTGTAACACAAATTTGGCTACATTCATTTCAAAGAGTTAAAACTCCTTTTTCACCCTGGTGATTTACCACAGACATATCATAGGAACATCTTCTCAGGGACAGGGACATGGTCAAAAGACATAAAATAGATGACAGCAGGAAAAAAAATACTTCTTTTACTTTTCTAGGTATATGGTGTTCAGAGGATATCTCATTCAATTCAGTTTTAAAGTAAAAAATGGATTTTAAGGTAAATGGTAAATCACTTTAAAAATAAAAAAATAAAGTATACCAAATCTGAAAGGACTAGGAGAAGAATGTAATGACGATGTTTATATGACACGTATAAACATCTACTCTCTGTACAAATTTTCCTACAGCAGTAGTTCCTACTTTAAAAATGAACAGAGCTTTAAGAGAAAAGTGTTGCAGAGGTGAGCAGAGGATAACACATTTTTCTATAATGTCCCGAGAACAACCTATAGCACATACCTTAACAAGATGTCAGGAAAACCAAGATCTTGTTCAGGCCACTAAAGCAGCATCTTCAAGTCAATGGAAGAGTAAGGGCTTCTGTGAGGTTCCTCGTTCAGTGTTCACCTTCAGACAGTGAATGGTGGAGTATCCTGGCTTCAAAGGAACCAAGTATTAGTATCCTAGTGCAAAAACTGTATATTAAACTACTGGGGGGAAAAATCTGTTTGGACTTATCTATGAACACTCATTCTTTTAAACATACAAAGTGGACTTTCAGAGATTGTCTGAGTTTGCTTCCTTGAGCAACACCTGACCTAACTTGAAATTAAAGCCAAGGAATTTGGTGGACTTACAAGGACACTGAAATGTGACACATGAAATGGGCAGCAGGTGAAGACATGTAAGTTCCAAGTGGGTGATGAAGTCCATTTTTAATGGACTTTAGTACACAGCACTACTGTTAGAGCTACCAGTAGTGGTCATTTGGAGGAACACTTGCATGCAATCGCCCAACATTATGATAGTGATGAATATGAAAAATAATAAAAATATGTACTTCAAAAACGATTAGGTGAAAGGAGTGGAGAAATGGGAGATTTTTGCGACTCTAGAAAGAAAGAATCACAATTATAACTTAAAATTATAAATAATTATATTTATATTTATAATTATGAAATTATTATCTTTGCTCCTGAACATTATTTTTAAATATTCTCTTTTAGTTTTTCTCTCCTTAATGTTAATGTAGAAATTGTGTCTTTCACAAGTAATTTCCATGAACTTTTTATTCCCAAAGGAATTTATTTCAAATTAAGCTATATTTCTGTTTCTTTTACCCCTTTTCTTTGCTCTGTTCATCTTTTTTTTTTTTTTTTTTTTTTAAGAGTGTATGAATTTCTGTTTTCTAATTTATTTTAAGCCAGGCAACTTCCTGCTTGACGTTTTCTCAAGTAATCATAGAATCAATTTCCTGCTTGATGTTTTCTCAAGTAACGATGATTGCTTTTTTTCCTTTGTCTTTAGAAGTCCCATTTTCTTTTGATGACCATCTGGCTTGCTTTCTTCTGATATACATGTACCTATAACAAGCCTTTTATTATATCATTTATAGATTTCATGTATGTGTACTGTTGGCCTTCTATGATGGAGGGACGACATCGGTGGACCAAGGGAGGGCGACAGATGTCATCTACCTGGACTTGTGCAAAGCCTTTGACATGGTCCCACACGTTGCCCTTATCTCTAAACTGGAGAGATGTGGATTTGATGGGTGGACTGTTTGCTGGATAAAGAACTGGCTGGAGGGTCACAGCCAAAGTGTTTTAGTCAATGACTCTACATCCAGGTGGAGGCCGGTCACGAGCGGTGTCCCCCAGGGGTCCGTCTTGGGACCGGTGCTCTTCAACATCTTTATCAACGACTTAGACTGTGGGATCGAGTGAACCCTCAGAAAGTTTGCTGATGACACCAAGCTGAGTGGTGCAGTTGATCCCCCTGAAGGAAGGGATGCCATCCAGAGGGACCTGGACAGGCTGGAAAAGTGGGCCCACGAGAACCTCATGAGGTTCAACAAGGCCAAGTGCAAGGTGTTGCCCTTGGGTCGGGGCAATCCCAGGTGTGTGTACAGACTGGGAGAAGAACTCCTTGAGAGCAGCCCTGCGGAGGAGCCCTTGGGCGTTGTGATGGACAAAAAGCTGGACATGAGCCGGCAGTGCGCTCTCGCAGCCAGGAAGGCCAATGGGCTTCCAATGGATCCTGGGCTGCATCAAGAGAGGGGTGGCCAGCAGGGAGAGGGAGGTGATCGTCCCCCTCTACTCTGCCCTTGTGAGGCCTCACCTGGAGTACTGTGTCCAGGCCTGGGGCCCCCAGTACTGAGGGGATGTGGAGCTGTTGGAGCGGGTCCAGAGGAGGGCCACCAAAATGATCAGAGGGCTGGAGCACCTCTCCTGTGAGGAAAGGTTGAGGGAGTTGGGATTGTTCAGCTTGGAAAAGAGAAGGCTCCGGGGAGACCTCATTGCGGCCTTCCAGTACTTGAAAGGAGCTTACAGGCAGGAGGGGGACCGACTTTTTACACAGGTGGATAATGGTAGGACAAGGGTGAATGGGCTAAAACTGAAATAAGGGAGGTCTAGGTTGGACATCAGGAAGAAATTCTTCCCTGAGAGAGCGGTGAGGCGCTGGCACAGGCTGCCCAGAGAAGTTGTGGCTGCCCCATCCCTGGCTGTGTTCAAGGCCAGGCTGGATGGGTTCCTGGGCAGTTTGATCCAGTGAGCTAGTGGCTGGCAGCCCTGTCCACGGCAGGGGTGTTGGAACTAGATGATCTTTGAGGTCCCTTCCAACCCAAGGCATTCTATGATTCCATGATTCTATGATTTATATCTTTCCTGTGTTCTTTTTAAAGGAAAGTACTTCTCTCTTTACATTTCCACACAACCCTAATATTTTTATTGTCCAGACAGAGAATACAAGCTCTGCTTTCAAATGTGTTAGCATATAAAAAGGAAGAGTAAATGAGGTTGCTTTTGTTTTATTAGCTATTGAAATACTTTACGTGTTTTCTAGAGAACAGTAAGTAGTAGAAGATGTTAGGTCTAAGTACGATAATGATATCTAAGAACTGATAACTGGGAGGCTAATTTTGAGACACAGAGAGTTCAGACATAGTTAAACAGGAGTGTGTTACATCCATTAGGTTTTATGCATCTTTTCATTCCATGGAGTTCTGCCTGAGGAGGCGTAATTAGTGTAAATTTCCAAAGGGATAAAACACTTGGAGATGCTCTGCTTCCTCTCAGAGACCTGTGTATGATCCACCACCCACTTGTTCATACACAGGACTAAGGAGGATAAAGATCTGGGCTGACATGGAGCAGGAAATGTTCTCTTAAACTTCAAACTATTACAACTTCATTTCTGGAAGCCACTGAATAGAACAAGAGTCCCATATGGTTAATTGGTGACCTATGACTATATATCTGTGTAAAGGTGGAGGTGCATTATTTCTTTATAAGCCATTCACATGATTAGTGTAAACTATCACATGGTGTTATGACGGCTGGCTGGTCACTAGTGAACAGAGCTGAGGGCAGGAGTCAAACTAAAGTTAGTAGTGTTAAGACTCTGTCAAGATAAGAGTTACAAAAATAAGTTACAAAAATTCTGGTCTAGGAGGGGAGATGAAAAGTAATGTCTGAAGATATCTTAAGATCAGTGAATCCTACTATAGTTTTTTTAAAAAACCCTAGCTTCTGTTATCTCAGTTAAATCACATCACCTTTCCCATCCAATATAAAAACAGCTAGTTCCCAGCTTTTTTCATTGCTGCTATGTTCTTTTTCTTCTTAGTATTTTCAACTGGCTTCCTCCCAGACATCTTCCCCTCAGCCCAAGATTCTCCCTTCTCCTCCCAGCTCTGCCACCTCACTGTGGCAAAGATGCTTGGGTTAACTTCTCAGCCCAAACTGAGTAGCCCAGAAATGTTTGTGATGAGATTGTTCTCTGCACCAAATCTCATCTTTACTCCTGCATAGAATGCTGGTTGAGAACTAGTGAAGTGTGTGGCACTGTCAAATCTGCTTTTAAGAGCACTATTGAAAAAAAAAAAAAAGACAAACAACTGATAATTATCAAGACCACCTCTGAATGTTGCCGTCTATGGATGTGACTGTTGAAGAAGTAACAAAAAATGGCTACCAGCTAAGAGCTTCTTTGTTCACCACCATGGTACAGCAAATAGATGTTGAATTCAAGTTTATGAGGACCTACCTCCTCATTCATTGAAGAGCTGGTTCTACAAATGGTGTAGGTCTTGTTTAGCTCAGGCCTGTCACTGTGGAGAGAGAAAAAAAGGAGAAATATTAGCTATGGGTGAGTGACTGTACACAAACAGCTGGAGGGCAAAGAGGTTTAAAATGCAACTCATTTCCCTCATTGACCCAGTCCCAGCCTTAATAGTCACAACTCAGAGGTAAATGTTTAGTGGGGGCAGTTTTTCCTGCAGGGCATTCTCACTTTGTACACATTTTCATGATTTTCTCCTTTTATGAGGGACTTGTGCAACATGGCAAGCCTGGTGGAACAGGCTACGGCAGCGTGTTTTCGCATTTCAGTCTTGCACGTGCTCCTTCCAGCTGAAGAAATGTCTCCAAGAGAACAGGTGCATAGTGGCTGAACAGATCAGCTTATTTCACCCATGTCCATTTTCGTAGGTCCTGGATAAACATCTGCGGTAATTCTTTGCTAATGTTTACTCAAAGAGTTCTCTGTGTATGTTCCAGGGAACAGCTGCACTACGTACCCCACTTCAACACATTCTGGTGTTTGCACATATTTCAAAGACCGCTATCTAGCTTCCTGTAGACTATTACCTGCCTGCCATCCACAGGCTACTTTGCTGTCTGTTGTTTTGTTCTTTGGTTGCAAGACCTTTGTGGCAGAGAGGAATCTTTTGCTCTTACATGTCTAGCAGAGTAGAGTTTTGTCTTGAGACTGATATGTATTTATAGGGAGGACAGCAGTTCACCTGCTCTCTGTTCAACTCTTCGTACCTTGATGTAAATACATATTTAGAAACCCTTCATGTCAAATTTCAGAGTTTTAGGGACGATTTATACCAGAACAGTATTGCCAGATTGCAGGACTGTCACGGGTTTAGACATTGGCTCAAATTTACTTTTCATGGATGGACTGCAAAAAATACTCGGCTACAAACCTGGCTTAGCTTTAAATATTTAGAAGGCCTAATTACAAGACCAAAATGTAGTAAAACCTTTGTCCTGAAACTTTACTTAAATATCCAATGTGATCTCTATGATTCTATGATCCTCAGTTTAGGGAGATCACATACTAGAAATACACATCTTTTATATGTTAACATCCACTGTATTTGGGCTAAAGGGAAGAATTCCTATCCATCCTACAGCATTGTAATTCTTTGAATGGTTTAAAAATTGTCTGTATGCTGAAGTAATAATCATTCCCTTCTACAGAGTAGCCTGAACATAAATCTAGTTCTTTGTGCTTGTAAAACAAAGTCAATGGATTTACACCATTTCATAACAAACCTGAGATGGCCAATAGTTACTTTGCCAGATCTAACATGCAAGTAAAACTGAACTTTACTTCAAGCCCTAGTATGACTTGCTTTATGGTGTTTTTTTTTTTCCTCCTTTTAATGAGACTTTCTCAGTCTTTCCAAAGAACTTATCTAATTTACAATATATTTATCTTATTTTTAAAGGCTATATGGCTACACAATTTAAAACCAAATTAAATACTGTTAGCAGGTTTTCCTCTAAGTCACTCTCTATAAAAATTCAGTATAGGCTGAAGGTGTCAGAGAAAGCAGCATTTCAAAGATTACTTTACCAAGCAGTCTCTTGCCTTGCTAGCTGCAGAGCTAGCGCAGTGGTCAGATCATAGAATCATAGAATCATAGAATTATAGAATCGTAAAGGTTGGAAAAGACCTCTGAGGTCATCTAGTCCAACAGTCAACCTAACCTAACAGTTTTTGTCTTTCCTGCTCAAATTTAAGTGAAATTCTGTCCATGTTATTTTTCAGACAGTGGCCACATGTGCATAACAGCTTGTATGTTTGATACTTCTGGAAGGCTGGTTACCATGACATTAAGTAAGATTATCAAGTGTCACAAGAAGCAATTTCACAATGGAGCCAGAGGGCCTGAGCTGGCAGAAAAAGCCAGTGTTAGCTGGTCCGGAGCACTGCCTTCCTTGAATCAGCTAGCTAACAGTCAGTCAATCAGCAGATGAAAGCAGGAAGTATGAGTCCTGCAGAAAAAAAAAAAAAAAAAACTTCCATCCCACCCCTTCATATGAGAAATCAGATGTTAGAACTTCCTTTTCTCTAAGGTTTTGTGTTTTCCCACCATCTAGTTTGAGAAAAAGGTGATTTTCTCCTCCTCCAGCAAGAGATCCACATGACTGATGTGCCTCCAGGCAGCCCTTCTTGTTGCCTCACCCTCAGAGAGACCAGAGTTCTCCTTCAACCTTTTGCACTGTTGGTTGATAAGTTATGCAAAAGATTGAGGTGCCTCACCACAGTCACAGCGTACACCTGAATCTCTGTACTTCATTCAGTGTAGTGATGCAGCACTTCCAGGCAATTCACTTTTTGCCTTGGAAATCTCTGCTGAGCTCCTCTGCTTCCAGTTGGATCTTACTGGTGAATCTTCTTTCCCTCTCAAACAGGGAAAATGCGCCCCCCCCCCNCTCAGTTGCAAATCCTTCAGCATCGTCACTCTAATCTCACACAAGCATTGCTCCTTGTACTCCTACTTCATTCCGTGCCAGTACAGAAAAGCAGCTAAAAAGAGACTCTGCCTTTCCCCTGTTGTAAAGAATCTTGTCATCTCCCTGCATGTCTGCTAGAAGACATGCCCAGGACTCAACAGCCAAAACTCTGCCAAACAGGTGGAAAATGGGAACACAGTTTGATTTGCACTGAATTTCACTGGGACAATGTCAGGGTATTTTCTGAATTTAAAGGATTACTTTTCCATGTAATGAAAATGCATAATCTTGTCACCAGGAAGATGCATGTTCTAGGCAGTCATGATTTCAAACAGCCCAGCAAACAATCAGAAATCATAGAATCATAGAATGGTTTGGGTTGGAAGGCGCCTTAAAGATCATCTAGTTCCAACCCCCATGCCATGGGCAGGGAAGTGCCTGCTAAAACAGGTTGCTCAGAGCCCCATCCAGCCTGGCCTTGAACACTTTCAGGGAGGGGGCAAGCCCTTCTTGTTTTGTTTTACATGCCTATACAGATTCAATTCCATCTGGGCTTTAGCTTTCCTAACTTCATCCCTGGATGCTTGAACAATATCTCATGCTCAGTACATTTCATAATCCATATCTTAGCCTGACCACTGTATTTTGGTTCAAAATATGAAAACAGAGCCAGATTTCCTGAGTGAAAGGTGCTGATCTGCTAGTGAACATAATTATGAGAGAACACGGGGCATGTGCAGCAGCAAGACAGATTTCCAAGGGCTCTGTTTATTTCCTTCCATCACTGCACCACTTCACAGCTATCAGCTGAAACATCTCCTTTCAGGTTTGTTGCTCCCTGGTTAGTTTGTCAGGAAAGAAGCTCATACAGATGTTCAAGGTCATTTCCAGCTACCTGTTGCTCAGCACATAAGCTGGCTGACTCTCATATTCAGCTCAGTGTATTTAACTTCCTCAGAGCTCCACAGCACACAACCAGAAATAAATGATTCTTCTAGCTGCATTAGATTAACCGGGAAACCATTTCAGGTAAAATTGTT
>VXAV01010440.1:128403-149109 GCA_013399715.1 Alectura lathami
TTTTTGAGAAGTTACCATCCTTAACCATAAGGAGGAAAATAAAAGTGGAGTCATTCATTCCAAGGTCCCACTCAAAAGTCACTTAGAAGTCCCTTAAATTATTTTTATCCCATAATATTAACAATTTCAGAGGACTAAGTCTGAGCAAAAATTCTTCCTGTTCACCTCTTGACATTTCATCTGAAAGACTTGTAGAAAGAAGACTCCTCCTAGAGTGCAAATACTTTAGGGAAGTCAGAGCATCCTCTATTTACCTGTGCACCTGCAAAGGAAAAGTAAAATGTCTGAAGCCCCACCTTTTAAGAACCTTGTGAAACAATCTGGGAACTGAGCCAAAACTTGCTCTCTCGCTATATAAAACTCACGAGCAGACTGGTATTTTCTCAGAGGCAGGTTGTTCGGTAGTTTCTACCGGACTTCCAGAAGATGGGCACAGGTAGTGGGACACAAATACCACTATGGATATCAATACTAGCACTTGTCTTCGTACAGATCAAAGGTAGGAAGATTTACTTGCTTGGCATTCTTACATTGTAAAGAATTTATTACCTGCTTTGGAGTTTGAAGCCTTTCTCTTGGCTTTGTGGAGCTAATGAATACCTTTATGCAAAATTTTCTTTTCTCTTACAAATACTTTCCTTCCTAAGAAGAGTAAATAGAGTGTCTTCAAAGCTCATATTCTAGTTCATTTTCTGAACATATTTTCTCTATTTGAAATCTGGAATAATTCATATCTCTACCACCGTGCCTCAAGATTGGCATTTATCTTTTGATGTCCATCTCTGAAAGTACAGCATTTGTAAATGCACAAATCAAAAGGTGCAAAAATGCATTTAAGAAATAACAAACTAGTGAAGACTTTCTGCATTATGAATTTTTTGTTTGCTTGGTTTATCAGCTGATGATACAGAAGGGATTGCACTTGAAAAATGTTGTGCATTATATTTTAAAATTTCATCTGTCCTCAAGCATGAAATTTTACAAAAGCTTAGAGCATAAGTTTGTTTATTGAGGATGTGAAAACAAATGGATTTGCCTTAAATGTTATAAAAGGGTACTATACTCACAGATGGGTAGAAAGCTTCTTTATTCATACTCCGCCTGTTACTTTTCCTCAAAGATTAAGGTAAACAGCTCTTAGTTTTTAGTGCGTTTTGACCTCAGACATAAATCCTAGTGAATTACTTTGTTTTTTTCCTACTTCCAGATAATTCCACACTAATTTATGTTAAAAAGCAGTGCTGTCTAAAAGAACAGCTCATCAGAAGGCTAGCTGTAGCATTACCATACAACGTAATGGAAATGGGAAACTGGGATACATGCATGTGGCACTAGGCAGAGTGTTGGAGCTGTACTGTGCATGGATAAAGCTCTTTGAGGATAGGGTATGGAGGAGAGGAACCCAGAAGCACTGACTGGTTCACATCTCCAAAAGGGGTACAGCAGGTCCTTCCAACACTAGCTGCAGACCCCAGCTGGTGCGAGAAGGAAGGGATTTTCGGAGTTCCCTGCAGCTCTAATTTCAGCATTAGCCCCTCTAGTGGTGCTACCCATAGACCGCCCTGTTGTGGGATGCAGCAGACAGTCAGCCTGACTTCTTGGTTGCCTTCTCCAGCTGGCATGGCCTCCCCTGCAACCTGCCCTGTATCTGATGATCAATCAACAAGCTAAAAGCCCTTCTGGGCCCTGCAGATTTTGTGTATTCCTATTCTGAACTTGCAGTGGAATGGACTGAAAAATCATTTCACCACTGGAAAGAGAAAGTTTTGTTTGGGGGCAAAATCACAAAAAGTATTTCTTTCTGTGTGGTTTGTGGGCTTCTTCTGCTGCTTATTATAAAAAGTGCTTGAAACTGTAAAATAAAGTGTAACTTCAGCTTTCAGTAAGAAAAGATAGAGATGACTCTACTTCAAAAAAGGCTGCTTCCAGTAAAAAACAGACCTATTTTTAAAGCCTTTTGAATAGACAAGTGATTTTACCTATGATCAAAGCACAGAACAGTCATAAAACATAGAAAATTAAGTCTTCATTATTATTTTTTTGAAGTCTTTATTTTAAGAAAAGTGTATAAAGGCACCCGGGGGCTATTGTGACAATTATAACAGAAAAAGGATTTGCTCATATTCTCACTAGCACATTGTTGATGGCTTCCTTGCAGTAAATATATTAGGAGTGGTATATGGCCATCATAGTTGCATATAGCACAGGTCCTGATGTATGTCTGACCTCCAGTATATGAACACAGCTTTGCCAATTTCTGATATACTGACTGTTGCAAGTTTAAACAAATATAATAGAAAAAAAAAAAAAAAAAGAANAATTAAACTTCACCATTTTCCTTTTCCACTCTCTTCGATGCAGTTCAAGTCCAGGGTGATGAACAACAATCACAATCAAACTACAATTCTCTACCATTCCTGCAGCGACAAAATCGTAAGTGCTTTTACATCGATATATTTATAATATTTTCTCCCGAGTTAAAATGATAAATATGAATATTCATAGACTGGGCCTAGAATGGCTAGAACATACTTTCCCTTTTCCATAAAACAAACAAATAAATAAATAAACAAAATTGAGAGAAAGAAAATCTGTCTACAATATATCCAAGTCCTAGCAGTTCCCCAGAGAACTTCCTCTGAGATCAGGCCCAGTAGATCTGTTCTACTGATGTGATACAGTTATCTAATCTTTAACTTCATGAAACGTACATACCTTCTATCTAAAAGTGTATTTTCTGAAGGGGAGTGTGTATACATGCATATCACCAAGGTATTTGATAGAAGGTAATAACAGATACATTTTTTATGCTGTGTCAATATGATCGCATCACTCACAAGTGAGAAAAACAGAATTGTAACCACCTTAAAGATTAGAATGATTAAGCACTAAAAGATTATGTATAATAAAACAGTTTCATGACACATACTGAACACAGTAACAGTACACAGCAAAATAAGGGTGGAAAGATAAAACATCAACTAGTGTACTAGTGATGACAGGCTGCAATAATTAATCATTTAGCCTGCACTGCAATCTGCAATTTGCGAAATCACTAGGTGGCAATTCAAACAGTGGTAAGCCCAAACTGGGAGTATACCTCAAATTATTTACTGAGTGCGTTTAATTATTGGAACAGATTTTCAAATAAGGTAGTATGTGTGCTTTTCACTTCAAATCCTTCATCAAGACTTGATGAAATTGCCTTTCTAAAACATGGATTTGTCTTAGTGATATGTTTTGTTCTAAAAAGCTAATTCCCACAGTCTACAGTTTGGAAGTCATTATATTCTACAATTTTGATACTTTCAAGGGAGAAAGTGCAGCAAGTCCTCAAAATCTCAAGTAGAGAAAATACGTAGCAGGTCCTCTAGTATTCTATCTCATTCATAGCTGATCTATAAAAAAAAGATTGGTTTTGGATGTAGAAAATTTAGGGCAGTATCCTACAAACAAAAGCCTTTGCATGAAAAGCACGCTTTAATAAGTTTTGCAATATTTAAGCAGCTTTTTTTGTTTTTTCTTTTTTTAATCTGCTTGCAGTTGGTTGTGCAAAGTTGCATGACTCAACAGAGAAAAAGATACAAGCTTCAGAAAAAAAATAGCTGTGGTTTCTTATCCTCTAAGGTTGTTAAGCAACCTTTTGCTTCTAAGTGTACTGAGAGGCAAAGGTTCAGATGTATGTGTTAGCACTGCTTTTTCTCCACTACTGTTACAATACAGTGGTCTAAGGATCACATTGCTGCTTTTGAGTTCAGTTCAGAAAGGCCAGCATCAGATGGGAGTCTTAAACAAATAATGGAAAGAAGAACTACAGCCAAAAAGCATGGTCTTTGGGATGTGGCTGTTAGTGAAACGCATGGAAAGACAGAATAAAAAGCACTGCATAAAAAGCATCAATAAAACCTTGTGGAATTTCTCCCCAAAGTGTAACTAGTACTAGGAAATGTCAAATCACTAAAGACACTAAGCAATCACTATACATTTTTTGGATTTCTTATGAGATCAAACTTGATCATTTTTTCCTCTTAGATCTTCCACCGTCTACTAAATCCCATGGACTGACAATCATTCCACCTCTTCAAAACACGCTGAATGTAAAGGGTGAGTTCAGCAAATGTCATGGCTCAGATATGTGTGTATTTGTACCACACAAAACAAAAAATGAACAAGAAAAGTAACCAGTTCATCAAGTATATATATATAATCCACATGTGGTGTATGTCCAGTCTGTGTTTTGCTAATATGATAAAGCTGGGGAAAAAAATGTATGTATGTAATAACTGGGATAAGTCATGCACACAATTTCCAGTAAAGAAAGCAATAATGTATTCAAAACACTGTTGAGATGCCTTATCTAAGCAACTAAATGGAGGGTACCTACAGCAAATTGCAGAAAATTCTCATGACTCATTTTGAATTCACAGCTG
Source organism: Alectura lathami (assembly GCA_013399715.1). NCBI lineage: Eukaryota > Metazoa > Chordata > Aves > Galliformes > Megapodiidae > Alectura > Alectura lathami. The sequence goes on from VXAV01010440.1 coordinate 132,834, forward strand.
GCAACCCCTCTCACAACGGCCGAGTATGCAGCACATGGGGTAACTTCCACTTCAAGAACTTTGATGGGGACATCTTTTACTTCCCTGGGGTCTGCAATTATATCTTTGCATCCAACTGCAAATCTGCCTATGAGGACTTCAACATCCAGATTAGGCGCACTATGGTGGAAAATGCTACCATGATCACACACGTCATCATGAGGCTGGAAGGAGCAGTGGTTGAACTGAACCGCACCTCTGCCCTGGTCAATGGCAAACAGTATGTTCACATTTTCTATGAACTGAAATTGTCATGACTACTCTTGCTCCCTGAAGGCTCTTCAAGCAAGCATCCCTTTCCTTCGTTAGATGTCTTATTGCTCCCAGCCAGCTGAAGGGCTCAGGTCCCTCCTGTTGCATCAACAAAAATAAGAGGGCTGACAGTGAGCTGTGCCACTTCTTCGGATTGTCCCTGTGTGCATTTTCTTCAAAGGAGCTATATCCCAGATGCTTCCCCACAGCTACAATTGTATATATATAAAATTGATTGTATAAGGTGGATTCAGTCAGAGTGTTAGGCTTTTACAACCCTTAAGCTTCTACTTTCCAGAACAGGAAAACAGTTTTACTAGAACAGGAGTCCTGTGAGAAATTTGTGATTGTTCTTGTCCTTGCACTGAGAACTGCAGTTAAGCATATTCCAACTGCAGCTTACATCTGAGCTCATTTTAAATGAGCTAGTCTGGAAGCTTCCAAACTATGTAGAAATGGTAGCACTGACTTTGGCAAAGGGTGTGAAACCTGTCCAAAATTTTGGGTAAATATTTGGACAGCTATCCCACAGTGATCTGTGTATTATGGCAGCTACTTGTAGCAAGCCAGATGAAAGGTTATTTTGGATACAACTTTATGAACGCCACTCATGTTACAGAAAGCCTAAAGAGTCTGTCCCTTTATTATCCAGGGCTTCAAGGAGTAATAAGCAACATCCTGAAGCATACTGCCTGCAAAACAGAACATCTCAGCACTTTTCTTATCAATGTAACTAACGGCATGCCAACATTTTACCTATCAAAACATCATTAACATAAATAGGCAAAAGGGACGGCAGGGAAAGCAAGGCCGATCCATTTGTGGACAAATAAGCAATCAAAACAGCCAAAATGTTACAAATTTGCGTTGTCTGTATTTAGTTATTGTTCTGACTAATTTCTTCACCTTTGTATGTTGAAGCTTCACAAGGAGAGTGAGAATGGGTATAAACGTGCACATTCAATGGCTATTCTGAATTATGGTAATCTTTGCCAGGATTCAGATGCCCTACAGCCATATGGGAATCTTCATAGAGAGAAGCAACAGCTACCTGAAAGTTTCTGCCAAGTTAGGACTGACCTTCTTTTGGAATGAAGAGGATGCCGCCCTGGTAAGAAAATATCCAAAATGTGACAGAATGCCTGTCATTTGAAAATAGTCTATTTACATTTTTGCAGTCTTAATCTGCCAGGCAGACATCAGTTATTTAGGGATTTGTACCCATTTTTAGTATACTGTACTGTATTTCAGTTTTCCTTTTTTTCCACTGAGCTCAGCTCAAAATCAATATATCCCCATATTATATTGTCCCCACATCACAGTGAAGTAATCCTCAGATTCTAGACCTTGCGACGCTCTGATGTTCACAGTCCCAGGGCTAGACTAAGACCAAGATTTTTGTTGGTGGTCATTGACCTTCCCCCGTGATGCCTACCGCAGCTTATCATCTGCAGAGCACACATAGGTCCCATTTTGGCTACATAAGGACTGTGTTTCCAACCATCAGGGTTGACATTAATGTGAACTTAAATTTGCTTTCCTCATTTATTTTAGGTGGAACTAGATAAGAAATATGCCAACCAAACTTGTGGACTTTGTGGGGACTTCAATGGAATTCCGACTAACAATGAGTTTATTTCACAGAGTATGTAATAAAAAGCATTATTACATATTGGCACTTTGGTTGTCTTTGTTTTAGCAGTATAGAGTCACATAGGATGTGGGTTGTATTAAGTGCAAAACTAGTGATACTTCTTTCAGTATGTGTTATTACGACGACAGTTTTAATACTTATGTAATAGAGTCAGGGGTTTCAGATGAATTAGGCAGTTGCCATCACTATTAGATCTTTTAAAACTATGTAACGTTTACTTTTTTCAGTAGTTAGGTTCCAGTCCCTTAAACGCCTTCTTCATGTCCTTTTGCCTTTCATACTATACTGATATTTTCCAGTAATCACTCTCTTCAATGGGTAGTGTCTCAAAAGAAAATATCTGCATGCAAAAGCTAGTAAAGCAGTAAATATTATTCTAAAACTTTGTCTACTTTGTACAGATACAAAACTGACTGCTGTACAGTTTGGCAATAGGCAGAAGATAGATGGACCCACAGAGCAGTGTGATGACCCTATTCCTCCTGCTGTTCTGAAGAACTGCTCGACTGAATTTGTAAGAACCTCTCTTTCAGGATTTGCTGTTTCAGTGTAACATACATCATCCTCTTTGTTTGGAGAAAATCTGCCAGGATAGGAAAAAATACAGCATGAATATGGCCAGCCATGGCTCTGGAAAGAAAATGTTTCTGAATTTAATTTTTAATTCTTTGCTAAAATGAATGCTAAAAATTCACGAGTTCAAGAGAAGACTGGACATTTTATAATGAAAGAGGAATTCACTGAGGATGAAAGAAACTATATAATGCTTGGGAAGTCACCTGAGCTAAAAGTAACTCAACATACATGAATTTTCAACGGAGTTGAATGAGTACCTGTCTTATTGTGATGACAGATGTTTTCTAAACTAAATAGATCTTTCCCTAAACATCTGCTTATGGCTACTGTTGGACAGGGTTTTGGATCAGATCAGGACTTTTGGTTTGTTTTGCTGCATGCCTTAAATGAAATAATCACTTTCATGTTTTCCGAACACTATTGTTTTACCTTCTCTGTTTTCCCTTCCAGGCTTCTATCTGCAGGACAGTATTAGTCAGTGAAGCATTCACAAGCTGTAATATGCTTGTGAATGTTCAGGACTACATTGAAACTTGCATACAAGACCTATGTCACTGTGATAGCTCTATGGCTGACTTTTGCATGTGCAACACGTTTGCTGAATACTCCCGGCAGTGTGCTCATGCAGGTGGACAGCCTCTGAACTGGAGAACTTCAGAATTGTGTCGTAAGTATCTCTAGAAGAGATTTATGCTGCCTACTTCTACCTAGCAAGCTTCAAACATCTGCATTTTTTCCTGAAGAAGACAGTCATTTAAAAGTGCATATCATTTTCAAGAAATCAGCTTACACCTGTGTATACTCAAGACTTCAGGCATATGAAAGTTTAGAAGATTTTGCATTATAAAGGGTTTTTGATATATATATCAGAAGGTCAAAAATATTGCAACCTACACTTCGATATTCTCCATTATATCTTGACATAAAACACAAATACTGGTTTTGCAACATTTCAAAGCAAAAACTAACATTATGCTACTCTCTCCACTTTCAGCCAAATTATGTCCTTTCAACATGCAACACCATGAATGTGGCTCCCCCTGCTCTGACACCTGCAGCAACCCTGAACGATCTGCACTTTGTGAAGATCACTGTACAGATGGCTGCATCTGTCCTCCAGGCAAGTTACTTCATACCCTTTTCTCATAGTCAAAACCACTAAAACTCCCCAATACTATCATTCGTGCCATGTCATTGCTGTTGTCATCATATCATCATAGTAACACTTGACATATATATATCAGTTCTACCCTGGTTATTAAAAATAACCTCTCAAAAAACAGATGGGCCTGAGACATGTATGCAATGACTGAACTGGGTATAAGGTACTTTACTATTAATGATAAGAGGAAGTTTTGTGTTCCTAGCATCCATATCCCATTAATAGAAAGCAAGTAACTTCTGATTACATTCTGCCCACAATTGTAACTCCTGGTGTTAGCAAAGCTGTATGTGGTTACCAAGAATACCGTACCCTACCATACTGCAGTGCTGTGTATATAAACTGCAAGGAGCAGTTTATGCAAGGAGCATTATCAGGCAGTTTATAAAATCTGGTGTCTCAGAGAATTATGCATAAGAACTGAATATCAGTATAAGATGAACAATACAAATGTGTTTTCTTTCCACACACTTACTTCTGTGGCTGAGAATTGTTGCTATTGTGAGTGATGGTACTGTATGACCTTCTCCCATTGCAGATCTTTTGCCCATCTTCAATGATCTCACAGAATTCACCATCACTTGTTTATACAACATCATTGATTCCTGTTAGATAATCCTTTGCCTTTGGGTGTATATATATATGTACCATATGGATATGTCCTCAGGAGGTCTTACAAATGGTTTATTTATTCCATCTTGTTATACAATATTTTTAACCCTAATTCCAATCTAATGAAGCCCATAACAGAAAGGACTTCCCCTAGAAGTCCCTTATGATCACCCTTGGTTTTTAGATAGGCTTCAATGGAATACAGTTCCTTCATTCCCTCCATAACTGGCAACCTATTATTTTAAGGAACTGGCTTTTCATTTTCCATATAATGCAGGAGAAATGCAAAATTCTTACATGCACCTGACAGATACGTGCACAAAAGCAGGTTCTCCAGTGCACAGAATGAATAACAAACAATTTCTTTTCCTAGGAATGGTATTTGATGACATTAATGGTGTTGGCTGTATTCCCCGTAAGGAATGCCACTGTACATATGAAGGTGAAACATATGCTCCTGGTACCTCCTTCTCATCTAAATGCAGATCATGGTAATGTACTCTCTTTCTCATACTTATTTTTTAAGTGTATTACCTGAACATTTTGGAGACAGGAAAAAATAACTAATTGCTCCTTAAAAAGAAAAGAGCTGCTTATTAACTGAAGTTCTTTGATTACGCATTTTTTAGAGGCTTTTTACATCTCTGTTTTCTCCTCAGAACAGGAAGAAAAAATTTAAGTTTAGATATAGGTGCTCCAATTTCAAGAGTAAACACCTAAAGGAGGCAATCATATTCAAATACTGGAGGCTGAAAAGCCATTTAAAGATGTGAATTACTGTGTTACGTCTTTTGCAGCACTACAGTGTAATACCAGAGTCATGCTAACGGAGACGAGGGGCAATCTTTTATATGCAGCAAAATGGATGCCACATTCACCAGGCATGAATTCTGTCCAAGGACCGAAATCAAAAGCATTATATGAAAAATATAATTAATATAAATGTGCCTTTTTGATACTTATTCTGAAATTTCAAATACATGTAGTTTCTTTGTAAGCATTCTTTTCTCCTGAAGACAGCATGATCAGTGATGCTTCAGAGGAAAATTAAGATATCAGCTGCCCTTACCTCTAACTTTATTTATGCTTGCACTTCCAAGGTTATAGAATGCCTTTTTCGTTTCAGTACCTGTGCTGGAGGTGAATGGACTTGTGTCTCCCAGTCATGTCCAGGGACTTGCAGTATTGAAGGTGGTTCCCACATTACAACATTCGATGAAAAATATTATTCCTTCTTCGGAGACTGTAGCTATGTCCTAACCAAGGTAAAAATGAGTTGCATTCCTTGATAAAGCAATATGCTAAAGGAAAGTGCTTTTATTATATACAATGATGTTTAATTTAAACTACCAGTAATCACATCAATTTTCTGAAACTTAAAAGAACAACATGGGGCTTTAAAAGGATTCCGGTGGGCTTTCTGTTAGTTTTATAGTGAAGAAATATATTATATTATTATAATATATTATATTACGTGCTTTGATCATTGTTTAAGGATTGCACTGAGTTTTCAGGTTCCTGAAACAATCTCAATGCTTTCCATTAATTTTTGAATTAAATATTCCCTGTCTGGTGTTTTGTAACTATTTCCTTCTGTGAAAGAAATGTGCTCATTAACTTAATTGGTACCGTTCTTTTTGTCACAGTGAATATAGTTCAGTGGTTATTTTATTAACAGTATTCACATTGAAATCATTATACAGAAGTCATGAGAGTAGATATATCATTGAAACGATCAAACTTTCAAACAGTCTTTCCCAGTAAATATGTAAGACTCCAGAACTTAAAAGCAAGATGTTAAGAAGTCATACACCTATGCTAAAACCAGCATCAGAAATTGGTTATCAAAAACAAAAACAAAACAATCAGAAACAACAACCTAAGATTTACTGGACTTATTAGATTAGTAGGGACTGAATTCTGAATAGCTATGTCTAAATTAATGACTACAGATTAGCAAATTACAGAATGTTATTTATGCTTGCTGTTGATTTGTATTGCATGAGTAATGTAAAAACAATTTCATAAAGGCATATTAAATAAAACCTGCTCTGAAGAAGCTCAAGCTGAATGTTTCCAGGAAAGAGAACCATAAAAACTTAGAAATGAGCTAGAATGAGGTAATTTAGAAATAGATTAGACTAAATCAGTGAAAATTTTCAATGAGAATCACAAGCACGGGGCTTGGATCAACCATGAGAGCATAGATCAGTCTTTTACATTAAACTCCCTTTTTGGCACCAACATGTAAAATTAGACCCTCAGGGGCCCTGAAAGTAAAGAAAACCCCTCAATCTGGAAAGAAAAGGTCTAAATAACACACAATTTTAACATTATATTTCTATATGTCTGTAATTCTATATCTCAGTTGTCCTTAGTTTAGTCTTGTTAATGCCAAGAAAATGATAAGACAATTTCAGAACCATAGACTTCTGTGTGTTTCTCGATAATATCCTGGCCATTAGGCACACTTTGAATACAGCTCACAGAACAGTCTTTAAGAAACCAGAACCAAGAGCAGTTTTCCTTTATTCAGTAGCTCAGTGAATGGCAATCTGATCTCAATTTTCTCCTACGAGAGGATATTTAAATGCATATTTCCTGCTTGTTAAAAGAATGTCCAGACCAGCAGGCTTTTTAATCCGTTCAGTGCAGACAAGATTGGAAACCATTTCTCTCCTTTCCCAGGTAAACACCATAACCAATGGGCAAGAAAGGCACTTGCAGATCTCTAACAGATTAAACAAGTACTACCTATACATTAGGAAATACTGATATTTAGCCATTGAATGTCAGAAGTAATGGATAGTTTTCACTGTGCAATATGCATGAACATGAGCTTACTTTGCTGACCATGTACAGAGATGCAACAACATAAGAGCGGGAAGAAGAATTACCAACATTTGAAAAGGCTCATTTTAATAAGAACACCATCTGAGTGTGTTCCTTTCTAATACAATGGACTTATTTTGTTTTCTTTTTAGCTTTGTGACAGCAATGATTTCACTGTTCTGGGAGACATCCACAAATGTGGTCTGACTGACACTGAGACATGCCTCAAGGCTGTAGCCATCAGCCTGAGTGGAGGACAAACTGTGAGTAGCAAACGCAAACAGCTAACATTCTGCAGTGATGTTTTCCAAACTTAATAAGCAAGTAGAATGCAAATGTCATATAACAGCACAGACAGGAAATCTGCACTGATTTTTCTCTCATCTAAAAATAAATTAATTTTTTGTTGTTGTTAAAAAGAACAAAGTAGGTACATTACAAGTCGAGATCCTAGTAGTTTTCTNCATTCCCCACCCCCACCCCCGCTCCTTTTCTTTCCTTTATCTTGAATAACTAGATATATGGAAAGTGCTTTACCTTTCCTAAACATGCTTGATAATCATTGCCTCTTCTTGTGGACAGAACATTGTGATCCAGCCTTCTGGCAGTGTGTTTGTAAATATGATCTACACACAGCTGCCCTTCTCTGCAGGTAAGTTCCTTTGGAAGACTGCTGTGATTTTTCTCATCTTTGTTATCACATTGCTTCATCTGCAGCCAAATCAGGCCTTTGGTGACAACGGATCAAACCCAAAGTACCCAGAGTATAACCTCTCATTTTTAAATGAATAGGGTTTGTCAGTTCAACTCTGCTCTAAATTTAGCAAAATCATGGTCTAATTTCAGTAAGATCTGATTAAATGGAGATTCAGTTCAAACAAATAGTATCATTGGACATTTCCAGATCCAAGCATTGCAATAAGAGAGGAAAGAAATATTCTAATTTGCAACAGGACTTTAATATCCAAAGGTGTTTAGTTCTCCTGTGTCCCTTGTGTCCCTTTTTTATAGTGCACATTCGTCACTGGAAGGTTTCCTACCAGTTCTCAGATACTGCTGCACCTGAACAACGCAAACCATGAAGTGACAGAATAGTTTCAGATTAGAGTCTACCACTAAATCATGCCAAACAATTTTCATCAGGCAAAGGTGCTCTTTTAGACAGCGACAGAAACATATGCCTTTCCCTCTGTTTCAAAACTGCTGATGGAAAGTGCATTTATTTGCATATTTGTTCTTTAAAGTAAAGACAGTCTATTTTGGTGCTGGACTTGAAATCCTATATGGTAATTTTTTTCTGTTCTTCAAAAACTAGCGTCTCACACAGCTGCATAATCCTCCTATACAATGAACAGTTGTTTCAACTGTTTATCTTAAATTAAATTATAACTATTTGTCCACAGCAAACGTCACCATCTTCAGACCATCATCATTCTTCATCGTTTTACAAACAACCTTTGGTCTTCAGCTGCAAATTCAAATCGTACCTCTCATGCAACTTTTTATAAACGTAGAACCATCACAAAAAGGGCAGACCTGTGGTAAGTGACCTTATCCTAATAACTGCCTTCATCAATACACCTGATTCTCTAGGAGACTTTCACAGCCTATCTGTTTCCTTTCTAGGTCTCTGTGGAAACTTCAATGACATCCAGACGGACGACTTCAAAACCACCAGTGGTGTAATAGAGGGTACTTCAGCTGCCTTTGGTAATACTTGGAAAACTCGGGCTGATTGTCCTGATGCCAAAATTAGCTTTGAGAACCCCTGTACCCTCAGCATAGAAAACGGTAAGCTCAGGATATAGTAAACTTTTCTGTTCTCTTTTAAGATAGAAAGAAGAAATAAGCTGATCAACCACAAAGAATTTTGCCAAAATAACAGTGGACCATTTGCACACACATGCTATTTTTCTCAGAAGACATTAGAAATCTGCACTTCAACTAGTAAATAACGAGTAGAACAATATTTAGGATCTTCAAAAATATTCCTTTGCTTAAAGAAAGCAAGTGTTATTTTTGCCAATTTACTTAAGTGGAATTGGAACCATACAGAATATAAGGAATCCACTACCGGAAAACGCTGACTGTCATATAGGAAAAAAGCTGTGCATAGCCCCACTGAAGGCTGGAGGGCTCAGCATGGTCCTTCCAGTGTCAAACTATGAACAAGACTTACAGTTCACGACTTCATAGCTCAATCTTAAGAATTACAATCAATGAAATACTTAATTTTTCAGCATCCACAAGCCACTCTTCAGTTTTCTAAGATGAATTATCATATTTTTAACTCACAATGTGATCCTTCTTTATAAAAATACATCTAAGACACCTTAGTTTATTCTATGAAAACTACCATGAATTAAGAGCACTAAGTTTATGAAGAATTACTATTTTTGTACAGATTAAGCTAAATACTGTTCATCTTTCAGGAAATACAGAACTGAATTCTATTAAGTTAAGCCTCTGCAATTTCACTGCAGGAAGTAATGTTACACAGAAAAAAGAATTTAGGCAATGAAGTGCAACATAAACTTGTATGTTTTAAATTCACAGACAAGTATNAAGGTACTTGGCTGTTAAATTTTCATGTTTAAAAGAATAATACTTGGACTTCTGATGGTAAGACCTGAGAGAATAACATGCCAGTCAGGAGAAGATGCATTCATGACAGTTCTTCCCAGGCTAAGGGTTCATTTTTATTTACATGTCATAATACTGATTCCTTTGTAAAGCTATCTTTCTTTCCATTCAGAGGAGGATAACTTTACAGCCATTTTCTTGCTGCTGAATGCCTAATCTAGGAGCTTGGACTACCTGGATTCCTTACCAAGTCAAATGACAGAAGCCACCTTCCCTGAGATACAAGGAGAGCTTTAGTTGGAAGTTTAATTAGTACTTCACCTAGTTGCTCTCAGCTGCTCTCAGGAGGCACCTACTTTTGCATGTATCTAAGGACAAGGCAAGAAACGCAACTACAAAGCAGCAAAGAGATTGTGAAAAAAATGTTCCAGGAATTCAAGATGATGAAGGTCTGGAACAAGCTGCTTTGGGACTTTATATAGTCTCTTTGTCATTGGAAATCTGTAAAAGTATGTTCAACAGATCCTCTGGAATGACAACATTATAATGGCCTTACCTGGCATAGCAACAAATTAAATGACTTCTTTTTCTCTTTGTTCCTCTGGCACAGAGAGACAAACTCCTAATAACGGTATAAAAGTCAGGTGGCATTAAATACCCTCTACTTGTTCCACTAAGTATCTATGGCATCATGGCTACAAATTGGAAGTAGCTGGGAAACCTACTATCACCTGCAAAAGTAAAGAAGAACAACTAAAAGGAAAAACAAGTTAAAACTGTGGTCCTCTGATTACTATCGCTGCTAGCAAAGAACCATTTCTGAAAGGGTTCAAGGAAATCTTCAAATGAAAAATGGTCATGTGCTTATTTATATACATAAATTACACTTGCTTTTAGCTCTAATGAATACAACACTCTAAAAAGTGTGAAAAGCCATGGCTTTGAAATGACAATCTGGTGATCACATGTCATCCTCTGTACCTAGAACTGCATGTTTGATACATGTAACTGCGAGAATACCGAGGACTGCATGTGTGCTGCCCTTTCCAGCTACGTCAGAGCCTGTGCTGCTAAAGGAGTACTCATCAATGGATGGAGGAAAAAAGTCTGCAGTAAGTTCTGCATGGCATTGCCTCTTGAAAATGATCACCCAAAAGAGCCTACAAACAAGCTTTCAGAATATATGGAATTCCCAGAGTAAATTGTGTTAAATTATGTTTCAGGCATAGCATTCCATTTCAAGAATTTGAGGAAGAGAGGAATAACGTNAAAAAAAAAAAAGCAGTAAGCAGGGAGAAATATAAACAAGAGGCTTTGTTAGATTACTTGCTCAGAATCAGAAGCAACATGGAACTCACTACTCTTGTGATAGCAATAAAATAAGTAGGATGTTTCTCAATTCACTTTGATAGAAAATAGAAAAATATCAATGAAGAAAAACTCATGATATATTAATATAATTGAGCTTTTTTCATTTTAACCTGGACAAAATATTTGTATTTATGACACATTTACAGGGGAGAATTTAGCTTTGGCAGTAAATAATAAATAAATAAATAAACAAAAATCACAGTATTGAGGACATCAGAAAAGCACATCTACATACATCGTTATTTTTACCATACATACTTTAAATACTGCATTTATATCTACGCTGGTCCTTAAATTAACCTCAAATGTAACTCACCTTATTTTACTCTCTCAAGCGAAATACACCAACTCGTGTCCAAAATCCTTGAATTACACTTACAACGTTGGTTCCTGTCAACCCACCTGTCGCTCTCTGAGTGAGCCCGATGTCACATGCAACATCAAGTTTGTCCCAGTTGATGGTTGCACCTGTGAAAATGGAACCTACATGGATGAAAGTGGCAAATGTGTGCCTGCTTCTAGCTGTCCTTGTTACTACAAAGGAACACCTCTGTCTTCCGGGGAAGTTGTTCATGATAATGGTGTTGTTTGGTAAGTGATCTGTACACACAAGAGTGAGACTGGATACGGGAAATCATGAAACCATATATATCATGCGCCATTTATTCAAATCAAATGCATTTTTCTCCCTAATGATTTCAGCACAACAAATCACAAATTCTTAAAAATTGTAAGGGTTATCCATGTTTGGAATTGTACTTCGACTGCTACAGCAATCAAACAAATCATACTGTGGTGAGTTAACCTTGGCTAGCAGCTAAACTCTCACCCAGATACTTGCTTACTCTCTGCCACACAACTTCTCATCCATGACAGTAAAAGACTTGTTTCACATTGAAAGGTGATACAATATGTTAGAACTAACATTAGGAATGGAATCTGGTATATTCTGAAGGACAATTTTTAAACAGGCAAATGGACAGAGCAAACTTGTCCTTGTATAGAACATGATTGTATTTTGGTCTGCTCTAATGTAAAATACTTATGAATAGCACAAACCATTCTGACAAAGAACAACTGTTCTTCACACAGTAATTTTTTCATTATTTCAAATTCATTCATAAACAAGTTGTAACTTAACTAGAGAAGCAAACATAACACCATTCTCTTTTTTATAGCACTTGCAGCTATGGAAAGCTGAGCTGCATTGGGGAGAAACCACCACCAGGTAACATACCACTTAAGATTTTATTTAATTCTCCCTTTCCATCTCCAGCATTTTCAGTTCTCTCTTTTTATGTTATAATGATGCAAATTCTGCAAGTCTGAAATCAAATAGGAAAATAAACACATGATCTTGTAACAGCATATTCTTACTGTAAAGAGACCGTATTTTCACTCTCAAATGATATAAACAACAAGTTATAACCTCCTGGATTACCCAGAGGAAAAGAATATTTGGTTACCTCAGTGAACCTGGGGAGACAAATGACCACATTGTATATACTTTATTTAAAATAAAAGAACTAAAACTCAGTCACCTCAAACATACAAAGTAAAACAGGATCTTTGTTTTCTTGGTTTTTCTTTGCTGAAAGGAAGTTTTTCGTTAAGCTAACTAAACTTTAGCTTCTACAAGCAGTGCAGGCATACACAAAAAACCCAGATGTGTGTGACTTCAAAACATCTGTTTCTACTTCTGGTCAAATGTATTCTGTTAAGGTGCATGTATCTGAAAAAGGGTTGGTTTTTTCTTTTTCCAGTTTTCAAGGAGACACAAAGATATACATAGATGATTCATCTCACATTTCTCATGGCTTTTCTCTCTTCCAGCCTGTACACCTCCCATGGTCTATGTTGACTGTGGCAATGCCACCACAGGTGTGATAGGAGCAGAGTGCCAGAAGAGCTGTCAAACTCTAGACATGGAATGTGTAAGTATAGATTCTTTATGCCCAGTTGAAAGCATATGAAACTAGATCTCTTCTATGCTTACCAGCTGTAGATGGACTCAACAATCGGGGCAATGTTTAAAGTCATGTTTTCTACATGGTCTTTACAGTACAAAACCCACTGTGTCTCTGGCTGCGTATGTCCTCCTAATTACGTGTCAGATGGCAAAGGTGGCTGTATAGCTGCTGAAGAGTGCCCATGCGTTCACAATGGGGATTCCTACCATCCAGGAGAATCAATCAGAGTTGGCTGTAACAACTGGTAAGAGCATATTGAAACATTATTTTCAAGAACCTGGACGGGGATTGTTTAAGCTCTATGTGAATTACAGCATTTTTCTCTAGCAGGATCAAGATCTGTAGGATGGAATCCTACATAAGATGATCCACTGAGCAAAAAATTAAGCTGACCAGGCACACTTATGACCATTGTACCTAAAAAGCAAGCTCCATCTGTTTTTAAAGTGACACACAGCACAGAAATTGCAATTGATCAGAAGAACAATGTGGTTTATATTCATAAACCTGTCATATTCATTAGAGACAAGAAAGGTTGTTTTTTTTTTTTTTTTTCCTTTTCATGCAATCTCTACATTTCAATACATCCAACAAGATTTAGAAATGTGAAACATTTAAAATCTTTTCTAATCCAAATTATTCAGTAAGTAACACAGTCTTTGGGTAAATCCTAAATCCTCTGGAGCTATGCTGCACTCCTGAGAATAAACAAACCTCATTATTTCACTATAGGCTTAACATATTTTAAATTAAAAAAAGATGAATGAACATATAGAAATATGTATCTATATATAGGTATGTTATGTGCATGTCTGTTTTTAACATTTTGAGTCCTTTTCATCTTATGTAGCACATGTAGAAACAGAAAGTGGCACTGCTCTGAGGAACCTTGCCTGGAAACCTGTTCAGTTTATGGAGATGGGCATTATACCACCTTTGATGGCAAACGCTTTGATTTTGAAGGAGACTGTGAATATGTTCTGATCCAGGTAACAGAATCCTTTCCAGATTTTTGTATTATTGAAGTATCTTTCATTTTACATATGACCACAGAGCATCATTAACTCTGAACACTATTCTTCTATTTCAGAACTACTGTGGCAAAAAAGGTTTGAATCAGGGAACGTTCAGAGTCATCACTGAGAACATCCCATGTGGCACTACAGGAACCACCTGCTCTAAGTCTATTAAAGTTTTCCTGGGGGTAAGTATGTTTTTCAATTAGTTGTGCCCTAAGCCTAATGTGCTGGAAAGATGCAACAAGTTCTCCCAGATAGACTGCATCATAAAAGTGTCCCCCAGGTAAAAACATTACCACACATCCTTGCTCACTGCCAACAATTCTTCTCTCTGAAAGGGAAAGTAAAGGAGGGAATTCTAAAGGGAAATAGATTAACATGAGGTTTTTGAATAGAGCATTTTGATGATAATAGACTTATTATTTTGAAAACAGCTACCAGCAATATATAAAACCAGACCCAGCAGGTGACTTTTATTAATTGGTCCCTAACTGTTTCTTTTCCTATCCCAGAACTATGAGCTGGTACTCAGTGACGGACGCTCTGATGTAATCCAGAGGACACCTGGAGGAGAAATGCCATTCCAAATCCGTACCATGGGCATCTATCTGGTCGTTGACACTACTGTTGGCCTGATACTCATGTGGGACAAAAAAACCAGTATATTCATCAAACTTAGCCCCAGCTTTCAGGTACGTTTTAAAGTCCAAATTATTCTGACCCATCTTCATGCTGTATCTCACAGGAAAATACAGAAATTTAGGCTGTAACGGAAAGAGCAGCAACTGATTATTATCCTTGTAGTATTGACTTAGATTCTGCATACACATTTTCCATAAATTAGGTTATTAAACAATGGCATAACAGCTGCTGCATCAGTAGCTTTCTTCAGGAAAAGCCCTCACTGAAGATGTACAAGTAGGGTTAGATAAAACTAGCTCAATACTAAGCTTACAATACTAAGAACAAAAAGCACAAGTCTAGCCTTCTTCTTTCCCTGTACTAATTAACAAAAAGCTAGAGATACCTCTTCATGGAAGATGATTTATAGGAATGTCCAAGACTGTTGCTGAAGAGGTTCAGCTCCTCTTAAATAAGACTCATCCAGAGATATGTTACTCACAGATACTGAGAAACTGTATGTAACTGATCTTTGTAATTTTGTGTTCATCTTCATGCAGGGACATGTCTGTGGCCTTTGTGGAAACTATGATGGCAATGGAAACAATGACTTCACTACACGCAGTCAGTCTGTGGTAGGAAACGTGCTGGAGTTTGCTAACAGCTGGAAAGTGTCTTCTACTTGCCCAAATGCTAATCAAACCAAGGATCCATGCACTGCCAACCCATACAGGAAATCCTGGGCACAGAAGCAATGCAGTATCATTACCAGTGAAGTATTTGCGAAGTGTCACTCCCAGGTATGATAAAACTTCAGTCAGAAGTTCTGCTAAACCGGAGATTACATCAGTTTTTATGTGGGGTAGCTGAAAATGCACTAGGATTTGGACTAGGTCATGTCTGACAAAGTCAGACCAAGTTCGCAGAAGACTGCGTAGAAAAGATTTTCACCTCCATTTCCTCAGCTTGTGCCATAAATGAGCACAACACAGAAATACACGGGACAGGTTTGTTTGTGTTATAGAAGGGACAATTACAGATAAGTATCAGGATACTTTCTATTTTCTATTGTCATTTTCTATTAACACAAATATCAGTCATCTGATATCTATGATTGTGTGCTAGCATGTAGTAATAGATTTCTTCTGCAATTGTGTCTTTAACACCAAATAGTTCTTATGGTTATGACTTACTACTAATAGCTGTATTCTACATTTTTTCCCCTTGTTTTTCAAAACATTCTCACAATTTCTTCTTAGCTTTCTCATATATACAGAGTTGCCAATTTCAGAAATCTTCTCAGTTTTTTTAGAACAGAAAACACCTTTTCATAATGGACAAGTGCAAGAAACAGAACTCAAATGTTTCCTCCCACAGGTTGAACCAAATGAATATTATCAAGCATGTGTGGATGATGCTTGTGCCTGTGACACTGGAGGAGACTGTGAATGTTTCTGCACAGCAGTAGCTGCCTATGCTCAAGCATGCAATGAGCTGGACATCTGCATTTCATGGAGAACCCCATCCATTTGTCGTAAGTTTCTACCCACTTCTTTTTGAAGGGGTCCAGAGGGAAAGAAAAAAA
>VXAV01010443.1:288-21523 GCA_013399715.1 Alectura lathami
GGCCTACTGAAGAATGAGATGGGTGTCCTGGTGACAGAAGATACAGAGAAGGCAGAGTTACTGAATGCCTTCTTTGTCTCTGTCTATACTGCCAGAGGTTGTCCTGAGGAGCCCCGTACCCCTGAAGCCCCAGAGGAAGTCACGATGAAGGAGGAGTTTGCCTCGGTAGATGAGGACTGGGTTAAGGACCAGTTAAGCAATTTAGACATCCACAAATCCATGGGTCCTGATGGGATGCACCCGCGGGTGCTGAGGGAGATGGTGGAAGTCATTGCTAGGCCGCTCTCCATCATCTTTGGTAAGTCGTGGAGGACGGGAGAGGTGCCTGAGGACTGGAGGAAAGCGAATGTCACCCCAATCTTCAAAAAGGGCAAGAAGGAGGACCCTGGTAACTACAGACCGGTCAGCCTCACCTCTATCCCTGGGAAGGTGATGGAACAACTTATCCTTGGCACTGTCTCTAGGCATATCAAGGATAAGAGGGTCCTTAGAGGCAGCCAACATGGCTTCACCAAGGGGAAGTCATGCTTAACCAACCTGATAGCCTTTTATGAGGACATTACCAGGTGGATAGATGATGGTAAAGCAGTGGATGTGGTCTATCTTGATTTCAGTAAAGCATTCGACACCGTCTCCCACAGTATCCTTGCGGCTAAACTGAGGAAGTGTGGTCTGGATGATCGGGTAGTGAGATGGATTGTGAACTGGCTGGAGGAAAGAAGCCAGAGAGTTGTGGTGAATGGGATGGAGTCTAGTTGGAGGCCTGTATCTAGTGGGGTCCCCCAGGGTTCGGTACTGGGACCGGTGCTGTTCAATATATTCATCAACGACTTGGATGAGGGGATAGAGTGCACCCTCAGCAAGTTTGCTGATGATACAAAACTGGCAGGAGTGGCTGACACGCCAGAAGGGTGCGCTGCCATCCAGCGAGACCTAGACAGGCTGGAGAGTTGGGCAGGGAGAAATTTAATGAAATTTAACAAGGGCAAGTGTAGAGTCTTGCATCTGGGCAGGAATAACCCCAGGAAGCAGTATAAGTTGGGTACTGACCTGTTGGAGAGCAGCGTAGGGGAAAGGGACCTGGGGGTCCTGGTGGACAGCAGGATGACCATGAGCCAGCACTGTGCCCTCGTGGCCAAGAAGGCCAATGGCATCCTGGGGTGTATTAGAAGGGGTGTGGTGAGTAGGTCGAGAGAGGTTCTCCTCCCCCTCTACTCTGCCCTGGTGAGACCGCATCTGGAGTATTGTGTCCAGTTCTGGGCCCCTCAGTTCAAGAAGGACAGGGAACTGCTGGAGAGGGTCCAGCGCAGAGCCACCAAGATGATTAAGGGAGTGGAGCATCTCCCTTATGAGGAAAGGCTGAGGGAGCTGGGTCTCTTCAGCTTAGAGAAGAGGAGACTGAGGGGTGACCTAATTAATGTTGATAAATATGTGAAGGGTGGGTGTCAGGAGGATGGAGCCAGGCTCTTCACTGTGACATCCAGTGACAGGACAAGGGGCAATGGGTGCAAGCTGGAACATAGGAGGTTCCGCTTAAATATGAGGAGAAATTTCTTCACAGTGAGATGCATCTCTTGGCAGTGATGCTTCCGGCACAATTCCCCATCATGCAGGGTAACTCTACTAGATACTGGAGAGTTCAATGACTTTTGTTATTTATCTAGCCAAACTACTTACTAGCTATGAAACAGATTCAGCCAGAGCAGAGCACATTTCTACAGGATATCACTCCATGAAGACAAAATACAGAATAAAACAAGCAGATATTAAATAATTTATGAATGCTATCACATGACAGGTGACTATCAGAATCAGGTATACAGCTACTCTGCCCAGGTTCCTTCCCTAATATCTTCCAGCTCCTTTTTGAGGATGGTAATTTATCTTGTTTCCAATTTTTAATTCTAAGAATGACATAATTTACAAAGCATAAAACATTAGTGACTCAATGGCAAAAGTATGCTTTTCGTTCCAGAGTATGTTTCCTTGAACTGGTACTTAAAATTAGCATATAAATTAATTTAGCTGTGGTTAAGTGAGTGTAAATTGATATTTTGGCAACCATTGTTAGAGTGGTTATATTTCTCTTACCCAGGAAAATATACTACATATGAGCATCCCCAAAGAAACATGTGAATCCAACCTCCAGACTTTACTCACAAACCCATGGTTTGTATGGTATACAGGTTGATGAACTGAATTGTCCACAGTAACTTACATAGCTTATGAGTTGGGGACTTGTAGTACAGTGTCATTCAAACTGGGCATTCATCTTATGCTCTCCTCTTTAGTTTTTTCTTTCTTCAGGATGGATGAAACATTTAGCTGTTGTTTTATCCAATGGCAACATAAGTTTGACTAACATAAGTCTGACTTTACACTTCCTCCTATCAGTTGTCTTGGCTGTAAATATGAATCTGGTCATTCAGCCTGGCACTGAGAAAAAGAGGTATGACTGCTGCTCATGCAACTTTCCCATATTCTGCTGTGTAGACAACTGACCTAAAATATTCTACTCCAGGTGACCTTCTAATCTGAGATAAACCACTACTGATTCTCCATATGAAATACTAAAGCATTATCAAAGAAAGACTTATTACATTATTCTCACAAAAGGATGTATACTTAGAATTCACAAGTTCTTGTGATGTCTAGATTTTTTTAAAAAAAAAAACAAGGCTCTGCTCACGTACTGTTCTGCTTGCTTATCACTGTGATAAGGTGTACTTCAAGCTTATGTAATAATTACTCCTATCACATGAGATAAATATCACTGACTTGGTATGATTTATAAACATTTTTAGAACCTGACAAATTCAGAGCATTTTATTCTGTCAAGTTATACTCGTGTGGAAGTGTGCAAATATGCAGTGCTTGTACGGAAGGTGGTGACAGAAATTCATGCATATAGCTCTTGGTACAGATCTTACTTCACAAGGACCTCAGGCACATTTCTTTATTTTTTTTCTGTACTACTAAATGGGAGTCATTTATCCCACAATGACTTCTATTAGGTAGTCTGCAGTCTTGTCTATTCCCAGTCAAAGGGAAAGTTTTCTAACACTGATGACTAAATTGAGTGAAGTCACATCAGCAACAGCAATGAAACTGGTTAAGATATTTTTCGCTTGCTTACATTACCATTTTTCTGGCTTAAGATTTTTAATGCACTTGTTATTGCAGAGTAACCGTCAAGTTTTTTTATAGGAATAGCTTAAAGTCATTTGAGAATAGTTCAAATTAATTACAAACTAAATGCATAATGCTCATAATCATAAATAACATAGAAATTAACTGTAGAGACATGCAAAGCTGTGTATGTTTTGTAGCTATTCAAATTCTAAATCCATGCTGAATGGGAACTTCATTAAGATGGTTGCATCTTACTTCCAGCTGCAGCTCAATCTTGAAATAACTGTACTAGAAAAAAAAACTCAAGGCACTAACTTCCATAAAACATTAGCTTTACAGTGTACTATTCCCTGTAAGCCTGTCTCCAAGTTCTCTGATAATTCACAGTATATCCAGGCAAGACAGCAAATGGCAGCTTTTGAATGTATTTCCTGTTCTTTCTTCGTCCACATTTATAAACTTTTTTTTTTTCTGCCAGAAGACTGGTCAGCCATTTTGGTGACAGTTTTAAAACATTTAATATGTTTAACAAAAATATCCACTCAGCCAGTCTATGATGTGATCTAAAGATGTACTTGTTCTCACATGCTTTCCATTTTTTTGACTTATCTTCTGTTGCATGTAGGGAATACTTAGATTTACCCATTGTCTCTAAACTCTGATTTTGTCATCTACACACCTCTGTAGCTTTCTTGACGCCTCTGTATTTCAGTTGCCACATATCCTACAGACACAGGTCTAACTCCATTCTGGGGAGTATGTGGACTTGCAGCCCAATTGGTACATAAAATGTTTACATTTACTTTCAGCGGGTTTTGTATTGCTTCTGATTAACTGCCGATATAAGAATGCAAACATTTGAACAGACTTTACTGAATTTTATATGCAAGCCTGGAATTTTATGCTGAAACCTATAAACAAGACAAGAATGATGAGGCTAGTGATCTCATTTTTTGATCCCCTGAAGACTGTATTCTTCATGCTTCAGTTTTCAGAGAGGAATTTAACCAGCTCTATCTTGTCTCTAGAAAATTTATAAAAAGAGAGACCCTTAAATTCTAATAGTTTTAAGGCTAAGTTACTTTCCCTGACAATCCATTCATTCCCTTTTAAATTTAATTTCATTGTTCTGCAATCCCATTTTATCAGGTCTTTCCCCTAACAATTACTTGTTTGGATGATTCATGAGAGTTCACTGGCTTATCCTGGTATCTCTCTCTACCCCTGGCAATATTCAGCATGTCAAGACATCAGATTCTACTCAGAGTCAAAATGAAAAAAAAAAAAAAAAAAACTCTTCTAAATCTTGCTTCATCACTTACTTTCTCTATATCTTTGAAAGGTCTCAGTATCCAATTAATTCTCCTCCTTTTGAAATCCATGTGTTTCAAAATCAATTTTCAGAAAGACAAGTGCTTACTTTATCCTGCCTGTCATGTATTGACTAGCACTATTTTCAGAAACAAACCTTTAGAGGAAATCTCTGAACTATGCTGTGTTACTCTAAATTGATTCTGAGGAACATCTCCCATCATTTGAGCTCTTCATCAAGGTATATGTTCCACCATGTTTCTCAAAAATTGTACAAGACCATTATCCATTACATGACACCTTAACTTTTAATGACTTCCTGCATATACTGAGAAATCAAAAGATTTTTAGGGCTGAAACTCATTTGGAAATACTTGGAGAAAGCAGGGTAGAGAGATACCAATAAATACAAACAGTAAAGTAGGGGGATACTAATCAAAAATAATTACTCTTAAAATTCCACACACTGTCTAATAGTAGTGAACTTTTTTTCCACTAACAAACAATCCACCAAAGAACTGGAGATTTAGATGACCTATGCACTACTCTACACCAATTCAAGGACTTTTTTCTTCCTTCCTTCAGCTCAATTCCCTCAACTGTGACTGCTCTTCTAAATTCTTTTTGAAAAGGGACTAATTCAAAGTAACTGAATTGGTGCAGACAGACATAGGGAAAGAGAACTTGCCTGTTCTTACTGGCAGAATTCAGAGACTTCTTAATGACACAAACTGTTTTATTCACCTTTTCAATATACACTTACAGAGTAATGACTGAAAAGGAATAGTATGCTTTCTTGTGTCATCAGGCTCCCAGATTGCTCATTAACCTTATTGAACTTCATATTGTCAGGCAGTATGGGAAAGGTTTAAACCCCTAGGTAAAGATTAAGATCTGACAGAGACTTCTTAACAAAAATGACAGCAAATCAGCTGAAGGAACAAAAAAAGAAAGAAAGAGGAGGAGGGAAGAGAAAGACTGATTTCCATTTTAACCATACTGTAATAGATTAATGCATATGTTCTCTTTACTCTCTTTACTCATAGAATCATAGAATCATAGAATGGCTTGGGTTGGAAAGGACATCAAAGATCATCTAGTTCAAACCCCCCTGCTGTGGACAGGGCTGCCAACCACTAGCTCACTACATCAAACTGCCCAGGAACCCATCCAGCCTGGCCTTGAACACAGACAGGGATGGGGCAGCCACAACTTCTCTGGGCAGCCTGTGCCAGCACCTCACCACTCTCTCAGGGAAGAATTTCTTCCTGATGTCCAACCTAAACCTCCCCTCTTTCAGTTTTAGCCCATTCCCCCTTGTCCTACCATTATCCACCTGTGTAAAAAGTCGGTCCCCCTCCTGCCTGTAAGCTCCTTTCAAGTATTGGAAGGCTGCAATGAGGTCTCCCCAGAGCCTTCTCTTTTCCAAGCTAAACAATCCCAACTCCCTCAACCTTTCCTCATAGGAGAGGTGCTCCAGCCCTCTGATCATTTTGGTGGCCCTCCTCTGGACCCGCTCCAACAGCTCCACATCCCCTCTGTACTGGGGGCCCCAGGCCTGGACACAGTACTCCAGGTGAGGCCTTCCAAGGGCAGAGTAGAGGGGGACGATCACCTCCCTCTCCCTGCTGGCCACCCCTCTCTTGATGCAGCCCAGGATGCCATTGGCCTTCCTGGCTGCAAGAGCGCACTGCCGGCTCATGGCCAGCTTTTTGTCGATCACAACGCCCAAGTCCTTCCCCGCAGGGCTGCTCTCAAGGAGTTCTTCTCCCAGTCTGTACACACACCTGGGATTGCCCCAACCCAAGTGCAACACCTTGCACTTGACCTTGTTGAACCTCATCAGGTTCTCGTGGGCCCACTTTTCCAGCCTGTCCAGGTCCCTCTGGATGGCATCCCTTCCTTCAGGGGTATCAACTGCACCACTCAGCTTGGTGTCATCAGCAAACTTGCTGAGGGTGCACTCGATCCCACAGTACTGGCCCCAAAACAGACCCCTGGGGGACACCACTCGTGACCGGCCTCCACCTGGACGTAGAGCCATTGACTACAACCCTTTGGCTGCATCCCTCCAGCCAGTTCTTTATCCAGTGAACAGTCCACCCATCAGAACAGACTTCCAAAGGCCAATGAGGACAACTAGGAACAGCTGGAGCTGACATGCAGTCTAGTTGTGTTCTCAAAAGCTCTTCTTTGCTCTTTTCCATGCTGGCCACAGATTTTTACATCATATTCTGGGACAAGTTTGGCCTCGACCATGCCAGGGATTCTAGGATGAATTCTTAATATGTGGGATGCTCCCCTTCTTGTGCAGGAAGGCCAGAGTAGTCCTAATGCTGTAGATCTAAGATGCTAATTCCTAGTTCCCCTCCTCCGTATGAGACTTCAGTGAACACCATCTGCTGCAACTCAGGTCCATGCTGGAGGATGTGGTTCAACTAGACTTGGCCCATGTGGTCCCATGACAGAACATGTTTGCTAACTTGTATCTGATCCAAAAGATCCTTCACCTGGAGAATAGGGATAATCTGTCATGTCCCTCAACAAAGAGAAAACATTTGAACTGTGGGGATCACAGCTACTTGATAGGGATCCCACTGCTATGTGGGATGCCTTGAGGCAATATAAGCTGTTGTGGAAAGCTTGGTAAAGTTCAGCAGGATCTTGAACAATGTTATTGTCTTTCACTGGGGGGAGTGTCAGAGCTGCCTCTTGTCCCACCATCTCTGCCTCTGAGGGGAGAAGGTCAGCGCTTGCATAGCATGATGGATGTGAAAGCCTGTGAAGCAACAAGCTTGGTGGTCTCTTTCACTGGGCAAGTGGGTCAAAAGGTCTGACCTGATGGCTGAGCTCCTTCCTCAGTGCTCCACACCTCATCATCTAGGAGGGCATAGACATGCTGCTTTACCTGGACAGCTACATCTCTGCAAGCAGCTCCTTCCCAGCTCCTAACTGGAACAAAATGGAGGCAACAGTGGAGATGGGCAAGGCTCCTGTGGCTCCTTGCCTTTGGGGAACATGAGATTGTTGCCATCACACCAGTCCTATCCATTCTCTGGTACTGCTTCAATAGCCTCTGCTTTTCCCCTGTGACCTGGACCTGGATTTTTCTCTGCTCAGGACAGCACTGTCTCTCTTCCTGGCAGTTGTGTTCATGTACCATGTACCCAGAACAAGTTATTAAGACAGGATTTTCCCTTTCCAGACACCATGCTGATTTCTTCCCTACAGGCTGTGTTTATCCTTGTGCTCAGCAATCTCATCCTTTAATATAGACTCTTCCCTTTTACCAGAGATGAAAGACAGACTCACTGGTCTGCAGTTCCCAGATCCTCTCTGGAGTCCTGTTTGGAAGTGGGAGTTACAGTGGCAATTTTCCAGGCCTCTGGCTCAGTGGCTGCTAGTAATGATAGGTTACACATTCTGGCCAGTAGGTCTGCAATTTCACATTTGAGTTCCTTCACAGCACTTGGGTGAATGGCTGCTGATCCTGGTGGCTTATTGACCTCTAAATTATTTTATTTGGTCTAATACTTCTTGTATACTTAGCTCAAATTTATAAATTGATATAGCTTCCGTGACCAATCCATTACCAAAAAAAAAATGCATTGGATGTTGGAAACTCTCCAACATCTTTAATAATAATAGAATAATTAAAATAAAATAAAATAAAATAAAATAAAATAAAATAAAATAAAATAAAATAAAATAAAATAAAATAAAATAAAAATATAACTCAGATTCTCTACTGTGGCCTTATCCTCAAATGTCACTTCCACATCTTAGACATCAAGTGGTCCAGCCAATTTGAAAGCTGACTTCCTGCTTCGGAGGTATTTAAGCACCTTTAATTATCAACATGAGTATCCTTCAAAATTAACTTATGTCTCTTGTAATTTCCTGTGTACATTTTATACGCCATTATTTTACTCTCTCCTCATTTGGACAACTTTTCAATTTTTTAAAGTCAGTCCTTCCTGTGTATTAACACCCTTGACTTTTCTGTTGAATTATACAGTGTTTTTACTGGATAATTTTATTTTGTTTTTCTAAGCAGTTTACTTGGACATCTAATAGAGTATTTTCAAACAGCCTCAAAGCTACTTGCAGGCTTCTTGTTTTTGGAGTGTTCATTTTAGTGGTATTTTTCTTAATTGCCTCATTTTTATGTAATTCCCTTTCCTGAAATCTAATCTCTGTATTCAAGACTTATTTTTCCTGCTCTCTCTCACAGCAATATTAAGCCTAATTTTATTCTGATTGTTGTTACAGAGTGCTTTTCCACTAACACCATTTGAATTATTAGGTCCTGTGTACCAGAACCAAAGCCCAAATGGCAGCTTTTCATGAAAGTGCTAAAATTAATTGTTCTAGGAAGCAGCCAGTTATTGTGTATAACAACCTTATTTCTACCTCTTGTCCTAAGGCAACAATGATCCAGTCTGTATGTGTACAGCGAAAATTTCCTGCTACTGTAACCTATCTTAAATGTGAAACATTACCTAAACACTATTACCCTCCAGATCTAAGGGTCTATAGTACCATCCTAGTACTATTACTTAAGTATTCTAGAACATGGGATTTCCAATCTTAAGAACTCCATAGTGTTTCTCTTTTCCCACAATGTTTATATGCTATGGCATTTTATATTTTCCTTCATCTACAGTGCTCTCACATGTACATCTCATTCCATGATCCTTTAAAGCTGGTAGCAGGGCAAAACAGTATCCCACTAAGTATCCCATTAGAGCTGTGGTCGACTGAAGCACATGGAAAATGAAGATGAGGTGATTGGTGGCAAGGAGCGTGACTTCACCAAGGGCAAATTGTGCCTGACAAACTTGGTGGCCTTTTAAGATGGAGTAACAGCATCAGTGGATAAGGGAAGAGTAACTGACGTCATCTACCTGGACTTGTGCAAAGCGTTTGACACTGTTCTGCTTGACATCCTGGTCGCTAAATTGGAAAAACACGGGTCTGATGGACGGACCACTCACTGGATAAGGAACTGGCTGGATGGGTCACATCCAGGGAGTTGTGGTGAATGGCTCAATGTTGAAATGGAGACCGGTGACAAGTAGCGTCCCTCAGGGATCAGTACTGAGACCAGTGCTGTTTAACATCTTTGTCAACGACATGGACAGTGGGATCGAGTGCACCCTCAGCCAGTTTGCAGATGACACCAAGCTGTGTGGTGCCATTGACATGCTAGAGGGAAGGGATGCCATCCAGAGGGACCTGGACAGGCTTGAGAGGTGGGCCCATGCCAACCTCATGGTGTTCAGGAAGGCCAAGTGAAAGGTCCTGCACCTGGGTCAGGGCAATCCAAAGCACAAATACAGGTTGGTAGGAGAATGGCTGGGGAGCAGCTCTGAAGAGAAGGATTTGGGGGTATCAGTTGATGAAAAACTCAACATGAGCCGACAATATGCGCTTGCAGCCCAGAAGGCCAACCCCATCCTGGGCTGCATCAAGAAAAGTGTGACAAGCAGGGCAGGGGAGGTGATTCTGCCCCTCTGCTCTGCTCTCATGAGACCCCACATGGAGTACTGCATCCAGTTCTGGGGCCCTCAACACAAGGATGTGGAGCTGTTGGAGGGGGTCCAGAGGAGGGCCATGAAGATTATCAGAGGGCTGGAGCACCTCCCCTATGAAGGCAGGCTGAGAGAGTTGGGGTTGTTCAGCCTGGAGAAGAGAAGGCTCCAGGTGGACCTGATAGCAGCCTTCCAGTACCTGAAGGAGGCCTACAGGAGACCTGGGGAGGGACTCTTTAGAAGGGCATGTAGCGACAGGACAAGGGGTAATGGCCATAAACTGGAAGGCAGGAGATTTAGACTAGATATTAGGAAGAAATTCTTTCTTGTGAGGGTCGTGAGACACTGGAACAGGTTATCCAGAGAGTCTGTAGATGCCCCCTCCCTGGAAGTGTCCAAGGCCAGGCTCGATGGGGCTCTGAGCAACGTGGTCTAGTGGGAGGTGTCCCTGTCCATGGCAGGGGGGTTGGAAGTAGATGAACTTTAAGGTTCCTTCCAACCCAAAACATTCTATGATTCTATGAATTATCTTCCTTTCACATCATCTATGAGATGCCTGTTTTATTAGGGTTGTTGTTTGATGCCAAACTTCTAGTTCCTCCATCTTATTTTTTAGGTTTCTAGCACAAGTTCAGAATTTGTTAGTTTTGCCCTTGGTTTAGTTTTGCCATGCTGGTCAGTTGCTGTTGCAGGCAAACTGATTTGCCTTCTCTGTTTCTGTTTATTTCCCTTCTGGCCTTTTCAGAGGTGTGCTGAATATCATCCAGGTTATCCTGCCAAGTTGAATCAATCTGAAAAGGTTTTTCTCCATGCTTGTCAACATTTTCCCAGTTCCTAGTATAAATAATCCTGTATGACCTTCTTAATTTTCTGAGCCAGCAGTCTGTCTATACCTTGATTAAAGGACAGCCTATTCTTCCTTTATGGGTTCCTTTTGTCTCAAAGTATTTCCCAGATCCTGAGATTGACACTCCTGTTCTCTCTATATCACAGTCTCACCCGTGTATTGCAATACTGGATCATCACTTTCTTCTCTCACCTCATGCACTGGAACTGACAGTATTTTGGCAAATGCTACCATGCAAATTCTAACTTCACTCTTCTGCTGGGCAGCCCAGACAGCCCTACAGGTCCCCCAGGTCACTCATACTAGCTCAGATCATGACCCCTTGGTGCTCCTATGCACCTTTAAATAATCTGCCTTGACTTGGCACAAAGCCTACTTGTGATAGCTAGTGGATGGTAACATTTCCCACTACCACCTGCTTCTCTCAATAGCCTGCTGATGAATACCCTTGATGAAAGAGCTGTGGCACCAGCTAGAGGCTCACCTCAGAGATAATATCCTTGATTTTCAGCTCAGTGACCTTCCTCCTGTAGACTTCTCTTCAGGAGCACAAAGCTGTCAAAGCCAATAGGCATCCACGCTGAAGCATCCCACGAAGATGGCATCATCTGTGAACCTCTTCTTCTCTTTCAATTGTTAATGTTTAGCCACTCTCAAAAGAACAGACCCAGTCTCCCAAAACCTAGAGATCCTTGCACAGTATACATATATTTGGAGACAAGTAATCAGCTCTCCTCCTACCCTAGTGTATCATTATTTAGTACCAACAAATGAGAGTTGCTCAAGAATGTGGAGGATAGAGAAATATGTAGTAGGAGTCATTCTACTTAAATCTGAAATTATCAGCTCCACCAGCAATCCATGCTAGCAACATGGCAGCTAGTAATTTCAATTACTATTGTATCACAGAATATCTGAATCTTTAGATAATTTGAGGAAGCAGTTATAGGAAAATTATGTAAGCAAAAAATATAATAAGGTGAATTGAAATGCTCTTTCATATCATTAGACACATTTTTATTAAAAAAGACCTAGTTTCAAGCAGACTGAATTTATGCAAAACAGAGAATGTTGATACTCAAAAGTAAAAACTGTTCTGAATTTGCTCCAAAGGGCATGAGTGTGAAATCTCCTTAATCCATGCTCTAAAGGGGAAAAAAATTTTAGATTTTGTATTTTTATTTTTTTCTGTATATGATATACTGACAAAATGAAATGACAAGATGAATTGCAGCATTTCATTTATACCATTTGGATAAAACATCATGGATTATGTTTTAATTAGTAGAAGAACTTTAACAGCTAATATAGAGATACGAGTGAATTAAATAGGTGAGTTATACAATACAACAAATTGTTTTTAAAAACCCTGACTTGAATTAGATCAAAAGTTAAAATCTGAAAGAACTTCTCCATATTTAATTCATAGGAACTTTCAAATCTCATTAGATGGAAATATTTCATTTTTATCATTCTAATGAACATTAGTTAGCTTTAACCATTTTTTAGTATGACAAGTATTAAAAGTCAAATAAGGGGAAAGCACTTTGTAGATTTCAACTTAATTCTAATCATTTTGAAATGTTTTTCCACCTCTTTTGAGATACAACTTTTAAAACCCTCTTTCTCCAAAATAGCAGAAATTTAATATAAAGATTTTCATGCATATCTAGACAGAAGATTAGCTGTTTCACTTGGTAGTTAAATAAAGCATAGGAGTCAAGTAATGTAGTAGTCTCAGTTCTGTTCCTGGCATGCCTAAAAATTATTTAATTGTTTGTTTTATCACATGTAGACAAGGTGCATTTTTTCATATGTTGACTGCTACAATGAAAACAATAAAGGCCAAATTCTCTTATGAACTCAGTACTCACAACCTTGAAGAATTATTCTCAGTTGA
Organism: Alectura lathami; assembly: GCA_013399715.1. Classification (NCBI taxonomy): domain Eukaryota; kingdom Metazoa; phylum Chordata; class Aves; order Galliformes; family Megapodiidae; genus Alectura; species Alectura lathami. Next base: position 13,013 of record VXAV01010443.1, read on the forward strand.
ACAGTGTTTTGAAAACAGAAGCCCTCTGAAATTCATTACTTAAAGTTTAGCTGTTAATATAATACTTTGCTGAATAAATTAATGTCCATTAGACACTTCAGTTCTGTTGATGAAAGATGTTTTCATACAAAAAAAAAAATCTTTACTTCATTTTATTAGACAGGAGAAATATCTAAGTCCAAAGGGTGATCCTAATTACCATTCAAACCTTCAATGGCAAAAATGGAGCTGCCTCCAGCAGCCCAAAATATTGTGATACAAAGGTGAATCATCCTCTCAGGAAGGGACTTTTTTGACCGTGTGTAAAAGGGAGAAATGAGAGGAGATATGGCAAGTTCCAAGGAACCTGACTCAGGACCAAAAAGGCTGAGGAAAGGAATATAATGAGTTAATTACAGCTGTAAGCATATTCAGGAGAAAGAGGCAGAGTAAGAATCCTAGTCTGCCAACACTTACTAGAGGAGTCTGCTTTCATGGCCGTCCATAATAAACAGAAGTCTGACTGACTCTTCATCTTTGTGTTTTCACAATCCTGAACTGTATTTGCTGGCCTTGTGGTTTAACCTGGCAGGCAGCTCAGTGCCACACAGATGTTTGCTCGCACCCCTACAGTAGTAGGGGAAGAGAATCGAAAAAAAGGTAAGGCTCATGTGTTAAGATAAAGACAATTAATAACAGGACAGAAAATGAAAGGACAAGAATGATAATAACAATAATAAAAGAATGGCATACAATGTGATTGCTCACCACCTGCTAACTGATGCTCTGCCAGTACCCGAGCAGTTACTGCCCCCTGACCACCTCCCCCACTTTTATCGTCCAGCATGATGCCTTATGATATGGGATATTCCATTGGCCAGTTTGGGTCAGCTGTCCTCGTTCTGTCCCCTCCCAGCTCCTTGTGCATCCCCAGCTCCTCGCTGGTAGGGTAGTGTGAAAATCTGATATTTCCTGGACCTAGTGTAAGCACTGCTCAGCAATGTTATCAGCATTATTCTCATCCTAAATCTAAAACAGAACACCATACCAGCTACTAGGAAGAAAATCAACTCTATCCCAGATGAAACCAGAACAACCTGTCTTTTGGCTGTTGCCTACTCATGTGATATACAACCTATCTGTCTTATTATGCACTAAACTTCTGCTGCTTTAGTCATCTGGTGCTGATAAAGGTTATACAGTTTCCTCTACCTGTGAAATACTATAGATTCTTCAGAATTTCCTCACAAAATAAAGTTGGATTAATAATATTCTTTCAGTGTATTAGAATTCATATAGTCTCCACACAGTAACCTGATGATATCAAAGATTCACATCAGGCTTTGTCTTTTATAAAGAGAAGGTGGTTCAAGATGATAAAGTTAATGTTAAAACCTCTCATCGGGATTTTCCTAACATTAGAGCCAGCAGGCAAGAAAGAGGCTATACAAAAATGTTTCTGTTCCTTCTGGGAGAAAAATCATGCTAGTTCACTGCCTTCTTACGTTGACTTCAAAGAGTTTGTCCTATTCCTTGCAGCATTCTGCAATATCCCACCACAGCAAAACGTTATGTGGGAGAGCTTGTGGGAGATATTACAGCCTGTTTCTCACCAGATAAGACATCAGCCAGCATAAATAATGCCCATGACTACCCTTCAGTGACTATTTATTTGATAATAAAGCATGATTTACACTATCATATGCTTTAAAAATAATCTAAAGTGGTTGTGCTACATTTCTCACATTTGTCAAGTTCGACAAAATTTTGTTAGTTGATCTACACTGACTTAAGTGAGCTCAAGCCTTAAGGAAAACTGATTTGTAAGAAAATATCACTTGTAAGAATGTGGTGTTCAAGTTGTGTACTCACATACTGTTCAAAATAAGAGAGGTAGGAGGGAGATCAGTCTTTCTGTGGGTTTAGTTACAGTTTCACTTTTAAAGCTGAATTTTATGTTCACATTGCCATAATGAAAAGTATATTGCAAAAGAAACAACTACATATTTCTTTGAATAAGAGTTCAGCTGTTGTAGGAATTCTTCCATACTGAATAGGCTATGGACCACTTCTTTTTCTTTAAATTCTGTGCTTTCTTTTTTTTTTTTTTTTTTTTTTTTTTGGCTTAAGACTAACATGTCTTTGAAACAATTGTCATGAGGAGGATAAAATATTGCTATAAATTAAGTAGTGGAAATATGCATACATCCATGGAGTAATAAATGCTGAATTTAATACCAGGGGAAGGGGTTTAAGAACCTGCATTTTGTGCCTGCAACATTTTTAACACAAATATATATGTGAAATTTACGCCTCAAGATTTATAAGTGACACTCATCACAGACACATGAGAATAGAGTCATTAATAAACTTACACATGTGAAGACATTTCTGGGTGGCTAGAAAAGTCTAATTGTGAGTAAACCTGTGCTCTATAGCATGTACATGTAAGATTGGCTGCCTGCCTAGTCACAGGCAAACTTTTCTGTGTGGTATAAAAAAAAAAAAAAATCAAAATAAAGCTTTTTCCATAAGAAAACTGCAAAACACTTAAGCCTCTAGTGTGTGCAGAAATCAGCTCTGTGATATTATTCATTTCTTTATCATTCATTGTAGTCTGTGCATTAAGGTACCTTCTACTACGCCTCTGCAGGAGTTTTGTTTGTTTTGATAATACAAAAAAAAAAACAAAAAAAAAAACCTCAACAAAAGGATTGTTGCTGTTTACAGATGTGTACTTCTACTAATAGTTTGATGTTTTAGAATTTCAAAACCTGGAATTATCTTCCTTTACAGTAAGAGGGACTCCTGCAGCATAAGTTATCATGCCTCCATAGGTGCAAGAACCTCAGCTTTCACCAAACCCTGCACACGTAATGAAGCAAAGGGCTTAGGCCTTGTGTCCTCCTTCTCCTTTTGACATTGTATAACTGAGTGGAATTTGCTTCACCTGACTTTAGATGCCTAAATAGGCCTGCAGTCTAAATAAGTCATCTAATCTTCTCAGGCAGGTCAGATGAATTGCCCTCTGGAGGGGTATATATCTTTCCTTTGACTAAATCAAGTCGAGATTTCTACAGTTTATGTCACAAAATTTGAGAGAGGTTAAGCCCATAGGGCTGTCATGTTTATTTGTAGCACAGTTTTTCAGGTGGACAACTGCCATTCCATAGGAAAAAAATACAAAATTCAGCCTAGTACAATGCAGAACTAATTCAGATCATTCTAACTTGACTATCTCATAAGGCTTCAACACAATATTTGAGATACTTCTCACTTCCCAAACTGTGTATTAAGGGCTACTTACATGACCTATATCAGCATCATAATGCACTTCAGAAGACGTGATTCATACTGAGGAATACATTGAATCTCTTTGCATTTGATCTAATCAAATTTTGTGTTTTCAGAATAAGCCATCTCCATCTCTTTCAAGCATGAAAAATTCCAGGCTCACAGAACAGTTTTTAGAAAACCATTGATATTTGGGAAAAAAAAAAAAAAAAGATTTCTGAAGAAAAATGGTCTCAAAAATTCTGGTTATTGTAGTCTGAGTAAAAAGAAAAATGTGTTGAGCAAAACTACATTTCCTTCTACAGGTACATCAATGATAAAAGGAAGGCCAGGGAGGATGTGGGTCCTCTCTAGAAGGAAACTGGACACCTGGTCATGAGCGATATGGAGAAAGCTGAGGTTCTCAATGACTTCTTTGCCTCATTCTTCACCAGCAAGGGCTCTAGCCACACTGCCCAAGTTGCAGAAAGCAAAGGCAAGAGCTGGGATGTTAAACAGCACTTGTCCCAGTATTGATCCCTGAGGGACAACATTCGTCGCTGGTCTCCATTTCAACATTGAGCCATTCACCACAACTCTCTGGGTGTGACCATCCAGCCAGTTCCTTATCCAGCAAGTGGTTTGTCCATCAAACCTGTACTTTTCCAATTTAGCGACCAGAATGTCATGTCAAACGCTTTGCACAAGTCCAGGTAGATGACGTCTGTTGCTCTTCCCTTATCCACCAATGCTGTTACTCCATCATAAAAGGCCATCAAGTTTGTCAGGCACGATTTGCCCTTGGTGAAGCCATGCTGGTTGCCACCAATCACCTCATCTTCATTTTCCGTGTGCCTTAGTAGATCCTTCAGGAGGATCCGCTCCATGATCTTGCCAGGCACAGAGGTGAGACTGACTGGCCGGTAGTTTGCTGGATCTTCCTTTTTACACTTTTTGAAAATGGGGGTGATGTTTCCCTTTTTCCAGTCAGCTGCTAGATATTAGGAAGAAATTCTTTACTGTGAGGGTGGTGAGACACTGGAACAGGTTGCCCTGAGAGGTTGTGGATGCCCCCTCCCTGGAAGTGTTCAGGGCCAGGCTGGATGGGGCTCTGAGCAACCTGATCTAGTGGGAGGTGTCCCTGCCCATGGCAGGGGGGTTGGAACTAGGTGATCTTTAAGGTCCCTTCCAACCCAAACCATTCTACGATTCTGTGATTCTATGTCCCTGGAATTCCTGGACACAAATTACCATAGACATGTAAGAGACATACAATGCAGTTTAATACTTATAGGGCCATAAAATCCATTCCCATATCATAGACTAATTCTAGAGATGTGAAGCTTTAAATTTTGCTTTAAAATTTTAAAATTAGAAGACTATTGAAGAACTTCTTTACATCTATCAAGTACAAACAATCTTCTGCCTTCCTTTGTATCTGTCACATTTATGCTACCATATATTAATTGAATTAGATGGAAATGGCATCTTTAGATTACCTGTTAATGAATGTGAGAAAATCATCTTTCAGGTTACTTCGTGACTACTCTTTTCAGTGAACTTCTTATCCCATTGCCCTTCTGCAATATTCTCTAGAGAATTCGTTCATTATGAGAGTTTCATTTTGCTGGTAATTTGATTGAGAAACAATTGATCTGCAGTTACCATCAAAAGTCTTTGCTGCCTCCTTACTAGGAGAATCATAGAATCATAGAATCATAGAATCATAGAATGGCTTGGGTTGGAAGTGACCTCAGAGATCATCTAGTTCCAACCCCCTGCTGTGAACAGGGCTGCCAGCCACTAGCTCACTACATCAAACTGCCCAGGAACCCCTCCAGCCTGGCCTTGAACACAGCCAGGAATGGGGCAGCCACAACTTCTCTGGGCAGCCTGTGCCAGCGCCTCACCACTCTCTCAGGGAAGAATTTCTTCCTGATGTCCAACCTAAACCTCCCCTCTTTCAGTTTTAGCCCATTCCCCCTTGTCCTACCATTATCCACCTGTGCAAAAAGTCGGTCTCCCTCCTGCCTGTAAGCTCCTTTCAAGTGTTGGAAGGCCGCAATGAGGTCTCCCCAGAGCCTTCTCTTTTCCAAGCTAAACAATCCCAACTCCCTCAACCTTTCCTTATAGGAGAGGTGCTCCTGCCCTCTGATCATTTTGGTGGCCCTCCTCTGGACCCGCTCCAACAGCTCCACATCCCCTCTGTACTGGGGGCCCCAGGCCTGGACACAGCACTCCAGGTGAGGCCTTCCAAGGGCAGAGTAGAGGGGGACGATCACCTCCCTCTCCCTGCTGGCCACCCCTCTCCTGATGCAGCCCAGGATGCCATTGGCCTTCCTGGCTGCAAGAGCGCACTGCCGGCTCATGGCCAGCTTTTTGTCCATCACAATGCCCAAGTCCTTCCCCGCAGGGCTGCTCTCAAGGAGTTCTTCTGCCAGTCTGTACACACACCTGGGATTGCCCCTATGGATGCCATGTTTTGTGTATAGTAGGATATCGCTGGGGATGAAAGCAGCCAGCAGACATTCTGAGGCACTAGTAAAAAGTTACAAAAAGCTCTACTTTATTCCGAAGTTTCTTACATATATATCACCTAGCTATCCGATTATATAGTTTACTGGTTACATGTTAAAAAGCCATTGGATACATTTCACATACATGATCCTAGCAACAACACTTGATTGGTCTTCTGCTCCAGGTCAGTCACGCCTCTGTCCACCCCAGTAAGCACCTTGGCATCTTGTGTTTATTCGAGACATTCCTTCCTGTCTCGTTGTCAGGGCACTGATAATGTCCCTTATTGTTTCACAAATGAGAGGTGCCTTCCTTGTCTCGTTGTCAGGGACACACTGAAAAAGTTCCTTTACCTGGTGAGGTCAGCAAAGGTGTTTGTAGGCTGGGTTGCTCAAATGTTGCTCTACAAGAAATCTTCTACTACAGTAGGACTCTCACAAAGTCCTTTAAATCCAATTCAAAAGTTTTCAGCAGAGACATTATGTATTTAAACAAAAAATAAAATTCAATAGTGTAAGACATTCAAACAAAGCCATTTCTGATATATCGCAGGCCTCCTTTGGCTTACCATGGAAAAAAAAAATAATAATAAAGTTCAGTTCTTTCCACTAAGCTCTCAGAAATTGTCACTGGAAGGATTTTGGAGTTAGAGAAACTTAGCTTTGAACAGCAAGTATGTGTGGTCACAAGGCCAAAAAATGTGGTAAGAAAGTAGGTCACAGTGTGTAGTTACCTTCTGACTTCTGCAATACAGCAGAAGTATATGGCTGTGTAATAGATGATGCAGAAACACCTAGCGCATTTCTCTGACCAGCTCACACAGCAGCTGACACACTGAAGATTCTGAGACAAGATTAAGTTCATAATCTTGCTGAGAGATGTATTTTATTATGAAAGAAGGATCATCAAAACTGCAGACTCATGGTTGAAGCAGATGTGTCAGGAGGACACACCTCATTTGTTTTATATCTGCAGAACATTTTAAATGCTTGAAAAAGATGTCAGAAAGGTCTTCATGCCCACTTTGCTGGAAAAGAGAGTGGAATCCAGTGTAACACCTGGGTCAGGCTGCAGAACACAGATTCTGTTTCACTGATAAGGTTGCAGCAGCAGTCTGCTGATCCCTGAGGATTTTTTTTCTCTTTTCTTACAGCGTTATGACTCATCACCTTCCATTCCCTCCCTGAAAAGGTTTGCAGCTGCAGGGCAGTGACTACAGCTGACCTTGGCTTACCCTCTGTCTGGACCACTGTCTTTCTAATCCCATCATTACTGTTATTTAATTTCACAGTTCAGTTCAGAACTACATTATATATAGCTGCAGTCACTGAAAGAAAATATTAGTGCCTATGTATCAGAGATAATTTAAGACAAAAAGAGGGTTATACGACTTTACATCAGCCAACCAATTCACAGAACCGTTAACGAGGCAAATGATTTAACAGTTCCTCTGCTCAGAGCTTTGATCTCTCTAGTTGCACTTAAAATCACTTACTGTTAGGCAAAAGGCATCTAATCCAAATGTTGTCTTTTTCTCTTTGAAGTACTTCACAGTTGTATGTTTTGACTCTTACTGAGTCAGTACCAGTGACAGGTTTAATGAATTATCTACGGAGAATTACCTTATTTTCTCACACTCTGTCCACATGCAATTTGGCTTGTATGCAATCAGTGTATTAACATGTTTTATATTATATATTTGCCAGAAATATGTTTACAAGTACAGTTATTTTGTCACTATCCCAACCAATAATACTCAACTCTGTTTACCAAACCAAGAGGCTAACAAAGCTGCTGTTATTGCATGGAAACATGCACCTCCCTGACGCATCTTTCAATTCTTACAGAAAATTTGTGCTTAATAAATGACTATTTACTGTTAACCGCACAACAACAAAAAACCAAAATATTAGAGGCTTGATATTCACTCATACAAAGATCCTCTCTGTATGTACAGCTAATCCCCTAAAAACTTAGTGCTGCATCCTTTAGTAAAGGTAAATATGTCACAGCCTTATGTTTGCTGCCTGCAAGTTTCAGTTGCAGTGTATGCCTTTGCAGAAGAGCTAACTTACAGGCAGGTGTGTAAAGAACTTCTGAACTTGTCTCAAGTAAGAGGCATGAGTTATAGTCCACCCTCCACTTTAATGAGGTTTTAACCTTTCTTTTGCAGTGATGATGCCAAGTACTTGATGTTTCTTTGGGGCTATGTTTATATGGACATTTGCATATTTTCCTTTTCTGCACAAATTACCATATACACTAAATTATTGGAAGGACAAATGGAACAATGAGAAATAACTGAATTTCTGCTGTGTTCACAGCACTTGAATGTTGCAGTCACACAAGTTGAGTGTGACAATGGTAAGGATGATTTCTACATTCTTAGGGTACCTCTCTTCATATCTAAAGTTTTTTCTATTGTTCTTTCAGTTAGGAGTCAGATTAAGAGCTGCAGCACAAATTTGATGTCTTTTTTTTTTTTTAATTAATTACACATTACATAAAAATATTCAGTTTCCTAAGTACCTCAGGATAGCCCAAGTAGAAAATAAGCATGACAGTGGATAATTCCTATAAACAAAATTAATGAAGGCAAGATACTGATCATAAAAATGTGTTTTAAAATTCTTAGAAAATTTAGAAAAACTGACCCACTCTTGGAAAACTGTAATCTACTTCCCATTTTATGATTTGAGACTGAGGTTAAAAAAATTTAAAAAAAAAAAAAAAAAAAAAAAA
>VXAV01010443.1:81530-92267 GCA_013399715.1 Alectura lathami
AAAAGTCCACAAGTGCAAAACTAGATTCATCTTAGAAAAAGTGTATTTGACTTCACAGCTCTACCTTAAGTCGTTCAAAATAATTCTAAAGGATGTACTTTTTAGAAGCCATTCTCTGCTGACTCTTCAAATCACTAATTTCATTCTGCCTTAAAATTTAAAATTGTTGTTATCTATAGAAGAAAGAAACAAGATTTTTTTTTTCCTGATTAATTTTGAAGAAAACAGCACATTTGGGACCCCCGTAGCCCCGTGTTCAAACTGTACAGGTTGATGCAAAGCCTCTTCATCCAGAATCATAACCCTACACAGGCAACATGGGAGAGACATGACCTGTGAGATGCTGTATCTACTGATGATAGAGGCATCTTAGTTGCATTAGGTAAATTAATAGAAACTTGTTGGAAGAGGTTCTATCATCCAAAGAGTGATGTATAAAATTCTTCAGGATTTCTCATTTCTTTCCACTGAGTATACAGGCAGTTTATATCATGAGTTTATTGCAGACAGTTCAAATAAGAGCAAATGGCTACTAGACTTATTCTCTGGTCTTAATTTCTTTTGTTTCCATCCTTGCATCTGATACATGCTAGAGTAATTGTTTAAGTAAACTGGGCTACCTCTTGTAGAACAGATACTAGCCTTCTTTTGGAGGAGGCATTCAGCTTTCACATGTATTCAAGGGTTTTTGTTTGTTTGTTTTGAACTTCTGAATAGTTTTCAGCTTCATTAACTTATCCAGTTCTTTGCAAGGGATGGTCAGACTAAGCTATGGACACAGAAATCTTCAGCTCTCAAGCTTTTGCTGAAATGAGGAACCTCACATCTTCCAAGCACAAAAATTAACCTGTTTCCTTTTCTGTTCGTTTACATACTCTTAGCCACAGTTTGCATAGCCGTCATTTGTACCTGAGTACTGTGTGTGTTCTGTGTAGCATGGAGCTCTGGTACATGCATGGACAGACAGAAAGGTGATCAATTCCTTCAAAAAACAAAATTGCATTTTTGAGAGGTTTGCCTTGTAATTTTATGGTCCCCAAATCTCATTTGATTTTTTGGATTTTAAGAACTCATAGAGCATTTATTGTGATGTTTTACTAATGTTTGCTCTTGGTATCACTTCAGTCTGATTCAGTGGTACAAAATACAAGTATCAGAGTTTTCATCAGTTCTACTCCTCTGTGCGTGCACAGAAAACACATGTAGATATATGTTTTCAGCAAGTAGAAGGGTAATAATAACAAACACCTTATAAAATGGACTTCTACATTCATTTTTGCATACTTTACACTGGTATTTCTTATGCAATATATTTATGACTCTGCTGTCATAAATAGAGCTGTCTTTTCACTTTGTCTGGTTCAATGAAATGCTATATTTGGAAGAAACTGAGTTTTAAACAGTGACAAGGATTATTGAATTTCCTGTAAACTGTGAAAGAGAGTCAATAAAGTATAATAAGAGGAATAAGAGGACAGCAGTGTTGAAAATATAACAAATCCTTTAATACAAACAGAGGAGTGAAGTAATGTAGACACAAGATAAAAAATTCAATATACTTCTATACAACAAAGTCATCTCTAGTAAATCCATTGCCAGGGAAGCAGGGGGAAATACAACTGAAACAACCTAAAATCACAGAAGTGTGCACTTGGTAGAGAGATATACACCCTTGCCAGTGATTTGCAAGGAGGCAAGGGTAATGCACTTCTCAGTATCTTAGCAAGACAATTATTAAAGCATTCAGGATATTTGGGGTAGGAGATACTATGAGTAAATTTGTCTTTTCAAGGATCTCTCATGTTTCAGACCAGGTGGAAACTAGTTCTGATGATGAGCTTCAGACCTGAGCTTATTTGTCATCAGTATCATGCTCAAAGGAGTTACTGAGTCAAGTTTCATACAGCTCTATTTAAAAAGAAATAAAATTAGAGGCGTTCTTGCACTCTTCCTTGATCAAATTGAATTAGGAGAAGGAAGGAGAGAAGATGGGAGATGTCATTAAGCTTTTATCCAGAATAGTAACTGAAAGGAAGTTAGTCATGTAGGCTGCAAGCAGAAAACAAGACTACAAACAAATTCATAGTCAAAAGAAGGGAGTGATTAAACTTGAAAGTCTCACGATAGTCTAACCTTATTATCAGTAGGCTATGTTGTATGAACAGTCAAAATTTAGTGAAGTGTAAATTATTCAGTTAGTGATATGTCACAATAAAAATTTATAAAGATAGACTTCTTAATATATAACTTTGCATGGAGAAATACCAGTAATTTATGCAGTGTCTGAATACACATCAGTTCCTTGCACAAACATATTTTATAATTTTTGCTAACATACTGCGGCACAAACTTTGTCCTTTACAATGCTCTTTTGTTTAACCTTGTTTGTAGAGCTTTCTGTTGCTTTAGATAAGCAATAGGTTTAGTTGCAGCTATAATTAACATTGATTTGTGAAAGTGAGCTGTAACTATTGCCTGTGTATCCCCTGAAAAATAGAGCATACTGAAGAAAGTAAGAAAACTATTAAAAAAAAAAAAAAAAGACAGATCTTTATTTTCAAGTTGCTTTTCAGATATGTAGCAGTTCTTCAGTAGCAGATATATAGGAAGAATCTTAATTACCAGGATCTGACATCCTGCTGTTGTTTTATTTTATTGCTAAAAGTCTCGTAAAAAATATCACTTTACTCATTAGCATGTGGCTACAGCTAAAAAACAGCAGTTTAAATGCACAGAACATTACCCATTATTATGGAAAGGAAGTTTCTATTTAATGTTGCACCCAGCTGAGCCCACAGGAAAGATTTTAGGTGAGCAAGCCATCTTCACACAGATTACAATTTTAGAGAAATGGCTGGATAAATATGAAGGCAAAAAAGAGAGATGTGATTAAACAAGAGATGTGCGTCTGTCACAGGTTAGAGCTCATCTAAAAGGAATGCATTCATGAAAACTGCATACTTTTTTAAAGAGTATCAAGTAATTCCTTGGTTTAACATTTTCCAGGCACCTAGGTTTCTACTTACACAATGTCCAGAACCAGTCCTGTACAGTTCCTGTCTCCAGGGTAAAGATGTTCTTTCCAACAGCAGAAATATACTGATTTTCAGTAATTCTGATTACAGGCTTTGTTTAAAATAGACACTTATTTAATGTAGTAGATTTATATTGCACCGTACAACAAGTTACTCTGATTTCTAGGTTAAAAATTAAGTTGTAAATTAATCAGATTTTGGTCAACGACCATAAACCAAATGGACTGAGAATGGCCAAATAAATGAAGTATGTGACTGCTTAGGTATCAGACATTATATTGACAGGAGAAGACCTCTTGGCAACATTTCTATCATATATAGGATTGTATAGGATTTAGAACTTCACTACCTTTAAATTCTCAGAATTGTTAATGTGAGTAATCAACTCCAAATTAGATGTTATTTTGATACCTATCTGCTATTATGACAATCATTCACTTATGAAACCTCCTCATAGCAAAATTACTTCCACAATAGAAACTTTCTGTGAGATCATGTTTTTCAACCCATCCAACCTCCATATAAAAAACATAGCTCTACTGTTTTCATGATATATTATTCTGACTGAAGGGGTGTGAGATTCCCAGCAGCACTCCACGCTCCTGCAGCCTCACTGTTCCTTGGAAGATTTAGTGAGATTCTGCATTTAAATACCCCTGCCCTCCTCTGTTCACTGACAGGGAAAGAACAGACTCAGCCATGAAACAGTAGTGCATGGAGAATGAAGCTACTCCTTCTTGATTGTTACTTGCCTGTAAGAACTTATCCCTGGATCAGGGATAAAATACGAGTCTATCTTCTGGGAATAATCTTTATATATTCATCTCCTACTTCTAAATTATTTGTTCAGATAGGGCTGGAAGGTAGGGAAAGGAAATATCAACCGCCCTACAATAATGAACTTGTTTTATAACATGAGACCCCAAAGGAACCAGCTCTGTACCATGCAGCACTGAAGAACACAACATTGAAGACTCTTACAACACAAGAAGGAAACACCTGGAGAGCTGTTCTTCCCCTTGGTACAGACCTATCATAGGGACTTCCCAAGCGACCATTGTCCTCCAATTTGCAATTGTCATAACAAAATTTTGAAGCAGCCTCACCAGAACAAGGAGTTTCTTCTCCATGGAATAGGGGGTTTAAAAATCTAAACAATGACCTGGCTTCCAGCCATGCAACACGAAACCCATAGGTGCAGGAAGTTCATTTCAAGGCTTTAGCTTTGACCTCCAGGGCGCTGTCACGTGTTCTCCAAGATGGTGCAGGCACACAAGAAACTCTGACAGGTGTAGCTTGTATATTAGGTTTCTGATGAGTTATGGATTCTGACAGCCTCAGCAGCTACATGAAGGTAGTAGTAACAAACTGTTGTTATAATTTCACATCATTCTATTTTACACCTGTCCAGCAATACTCCTTTCCCCACATGCAGAGTTCTTGTTGAACTCCAGTCTGAGGAACACAGCCTATATGGTATTTTATAAATAGGTACATTCACAAGGACTTGTTAACACATACATTTATTTCTGTGACAGAATTATTTTAATCTTTTTTTTTTTTTTCACATCAACTAGGAATTCAGTATATATACTTTTTTTTTTTATCTTCATCAATAAATTTTAGAACAAGAACAGCTTAATACAAATGTATAAAAATTGTTTCTAATTTTAAAAGGAAGCTAGTGATTAAACTATGATGTGAAGCCAAGTAATCTCAGAACTGTTAGAACTGTAAATGACCTTCAAGTGCTGCAAGATAAATAATACCGCTAATTCTTCCTAAATGTTAAACACTGTAAATCATTAAGATATTTTTTCCCTAATGGAAATCCTGAATTCAGAATGGTATTTTCAGCTGGGTGATGATTTTTCTGTAGAATTTATTATAAATCTATGAAAGAGAGAAACTGTAAAAAAAGAGAAACTCCTTTTTCAACTTCAGAGGCTTATGCAATATTTTTTTTGGAAAACCATTAGTTTATTCAAGTTCTGCATAATTCTTCCAAAATTACTTCCATTCTAAGCCACTTCTTTGCCTGCAATTATTTCCAAGACCTGATAGTGATAGTTACTCAATATTCATTTGTGAAGCAGAAACAGAAAAATTAAGAAATGTGATGGTATACAAGCTAAGAAAAGTGTTAGCTGAAGACCAACAAAGATAACAGACAGTTAACCTAAATTTTATAGCATATATGGATTTCAACTATCCTTCTTCTATGATTAAAGCTAAATTAATTTACTATTTATATAATCTGACGGATGCATTGTTAAACCACAACAAAACCCTGCATGGACATTGTGATTCAATCTAAATCTGGGTGATATCAATATATCTTAGTTTAATTCCAGTTGAAATAAATATCATAAATAAGTCTTAAACATATGCAGGGCTTTGCAGGTGTTTAGCAAAATTGCTTTAAAATACCTTCTTGTCATGCTAACTTGACTTCTGAATACAGCCAAAGTGAAGTAAAGATGCTTGAAACTGAGTAATTCACAGGGTTTCAGCACTCTGAGATGACAATGGTCAGATACAATACAGGCAATTAAAAGACAAGGCAGAAATAGTTGATATTATAATAGCATCAGCTCTGACACCACTACAGAGTAGTTCAGCATGTGACTCAGAGCATGCATAGCAAGGAATCCTATGCAAGGAGAAAATCACCTCTTGCTCATCACACTCAACTACCAGAATCCATTTTCTACTATTCCTCCTCCTCCTTACCTGCATCAAAGAAAGGGGAAAAGCATTCAGGAAGCACACAAAAAGCTGGGCTAATACATCCACTGAGATATTGGAAAGGTCTATGTCCTGGTTTCAGACGGGACAGAGCTGATTTTTCTTCATAGTGTCTGGTATGATTCTGTGTTGTGGCTGCAGGATCCCTATTAAGCCTTTATTCAGAAGGCTGACTGATTCCTCAATGCCAAGGATGGAGGACAGTAACTCACCTCTCCTTCACATAACATTTCTTCAGGTCCTGGAGGCACCAGTAGTGAGTTTGCCTTATGTCAAGGATTATCTTGCCTACAGTTTGTAGCTAGCCATATCACATTCACTGATGACCATCTGAATAGCACGTAGGGACCATATCTATACTAGCGAAAATGGTCTGTGATTTCTAAATAGTTCTAGACTATCACCAACAGCTCCTGATAGGGTTTGAAATGCTCTGAAACCACTAGCTTTGCTAGTTCAGAGTTTCAGATTGTTCATAAAGAACCGACTCAAAAATTTGATACTATGATTTTGTTCATTTTAGTAATTCTGGGCAGACTTCTTTGAAAGCTTGATTTTGTACCAGTTTCTGATGGAATAGGTCTTAAGTCAGCATATACATTACAGCTGGTATTTATTGTTCAAGAATTCAATCATTACATCTAGAGCTTGCTTGCAAAAATACTTCCTTAAACAAACCATTCAAACTTTTCTCTAAATCCTTTATCTGAGCATTTTGAGAAATAACTTTACAAAAGACACTTACATGTAGTTTGTCTCTAAAAAAGCTATTGAATATTTGGAATATAAAGTCTAGGAACAAAATACCTACACTGTATATCTACAGTAAAAGAATCTGAATTTACATTACATATATATGTATATATATATAAGTACATGCACACATTAATATCATAAAGAAAAGGAGACAAAGCAAGATATTTTTCTTAAGTTGATGAGAAACTAAGCAGTACCCATTCAAATACAAGGCTTGGCTTGTTTTTAAATTGCATTTAAAATTCCCTAGTCAATATCCATAATTAGCCAGCAAATCATTTGTTACTTTACTGGATTTTAGTTTTACAGACAGGAGATTGGGATTAAATTACTTCAATTACTATGTCCTCTTTGAGGACATAACAGCAGTCAGCTGTAATTTACATCCTCCCAGCTGAGTTCTAGCTCTAGCTGGATTCTAGTTCAAAACAAAGCAAATAACTGAATTTGTCTTAATTTCAACCAGTGATATAGATAGTTCAAACCATTCAATTAGATTTTGCCTTAAAATACATTAAGAACGATGATGTCATCTATAATAACTGAGCACCTCTTTAGGAGATTAACGCCATTCATCTGAGGCTGTTTTAGAACTACAGGAAAAATGGACATGTTTAATTAGTTACTGGTTGTACTGAATGATGGTTATCTTTGAAAAATGCAAATACAGAACTATATACATTGGGATGATGAAGTTAGGCTGGAGCCACCTTAAATAGTTCTTACTTTATGTGCTCCTATATTAGTATAACTAATTCTGAACCAGCAGAAGTGAAAAGTAAAAGCAAGGATACCTAACATCTTTGTGAAACTGCTGTTATATCTGTTATAGAATATTTTTAGTGTGATTACTTTTCATATTGTTAACTCAAACTTTTTCATGAGGCGATATTTGCAAGATATTGTCATGCAGTTTGTATTTTTTGTTCCTTATGAGCTGGATACCTTCATATTTTTCCTCCTAATGCTTTCTTGTTCCATGTTACATTCCCTTAATACAGTAAATGCATTCTTTGGATGTCAAAATTCAGCTCCAAATTTACAGCAAATTAAAATGCCATGCCATTTTTCTATTCATCAGTCTTTTGACGGACAAAGATTGTTGGCATTCACAGAGTAACAGACTTGAGCACATGCCAAATGCATATGATAGATTCATTGACTTGGCAGGAACGCCACTGGATTTCTTGAAGCCCAGACTGGTTTTGGGATCTAATCCAGTCTTGGACCCCAGTGCCTAAATTTGCTTTTAGCATCTGCTATTCAGCAATAAATTTACTGGACTTTGAACAGGTTCATATCGCATGAATGTTCTCAAAACCACTGCTTTGGAATTTGCATGTGATGCATAGCTGAGTCACTGTGTGGCTGAAGCTAGCGGGAATTAGTTTCATCCTTCGATACAGACAAGGTGAAAAATGTTTTCAATGATATTAACTGTTCCTTTTACACAGGTATGCAGATGACAAATTTCAGCCATCCTTTATAGCAGCTCTGCCAAAAGCTCCAACATTTACTTGAAAGTCTCTTGATTGGCAAAGAGAATGCAGACAAATTATCATTTTTCTGTAGCCTAAGAAAAACGTGTCACACATTAAAATGGTACATAGGCCATCAGTCACTAAGACATCATCTTATTTACTGAGGCAGTGAATCCAATCTGAATTTGTATTTCAGATAAACTGTGCGAATTACTTGCTCTGAATCTGTTTGATCACAAAGTTATCAGAATCTTTGACAGATATTTTGATTGCTCTGTACCTATTCATTTGAATTATGAAAAATACACCTAAATACTGTCTTTGCCTCCTTATAATACAATTTGACAAGCTAGATTTCCTCACAGCAGATTAAGTTACTCCCTAATTACTAATGTTAAAAAATTGAATTTCCTGTTTTTCTATTGATTGTGTAAGAATTTTCAAGCATGACTTGAAGGGATGGCTTCACAGAAATGTTCTGCCTTCTTTGTTTCAGAAATATTGCTCCATATCTTCCCCTCAAAATACTTATTGCTACCTCTTGCTAAAAAGCAGTATGAAAACATCTAAAATTGCCAGCACCATTAGGCTGTATAAATCTGTAGTTATTAATGACTGAATAACATGATCCATTTGGTTTAGTTCTTTTTTCAGTATCTACTGGCAATGTGGTTGAGGTTAAATCCCTTTGTAATTTTCAAAATCCAGATGTCTTTAAGCCATGTGCACAACTTTTCATCCTTCATTACCCACTGCCTGGGGTTAGTGCTAGATTTGGTGCAGCTTTGTGACTTTATGTCAGACAGACAGCTGTGTAGAAAGAGCTGGGTGAGAAAGAGCCATGAGGAATAGGGCCTGGCCCCACTTTGCTTTGGACACATTTAACTGCACTTTTTGCCCCTGGACCTCACTAAACTGTGCTGCAGTGGTGCCTGTGCCTCTGCTACAGGCTTTTTCCTCTGCAAAACAGTCTTGGCATGGGGAAGATTAATGAGACAGTAGGATAGTGAGAAACAAAAACAAAACTAAGAACACTTTTCTCCCACCCCATCCCTTCTTGCAAAGCTCAGTTTTACTCCTGATTCCTCTACCTCCTGCACCCCAAGCAGTGCAGAGGAGTGGGGATTGGGGTTGCAGCCAGTTCATAATGCTTTGTCTCTACCACTCCTTCAGTCTCTCCTTGCTCCAGCACAGGTCCCCATGGGCAGCAGCTCCTCCAGGCCTCCAGTCCCACCATGGGCTCCTCCCCACATGCTGCAGCTCTGGCCTGGGGCCTGCTCCTGCTGGGGGTCTCCATGGGCTGCGGCCTCCTAAAGGCCACCTCTACCTGCTGCACTGTGGGCTCCTCCATGGGCTGCATGTGGAGATCTGCCCTGCGTGGTGCCCATGGGCTGCAGGGGGACAGCCTGCTCCTCCATGGGCCGCATGTGGAGATCTGCCCTGCGTGGTGCCCATGGGCTGCAGGGGGACAGCCTGCTCCTCCATGGGCCGCATGTGGAGATCTGCCCTGCGTGGTGCCCATGGGCTGCAGGGGGACAGCCTGCTCCACCATGGGCCTCTCCTGGGCTGCAGGGAGATTCTGCTCTGTGCCTGGAGCACCTGCTACCCTCCTTCTTCTCTGAACGTGGTGTCTGCAGAGTTGTTTTTCTCACATTTTTTCTCTCCCAGTTGCTACTCCATGTTTTTGACTGTTTCTTAAACATGCTGTCACAATAATATCACCAGTATTGATGATGGGCTCAGTTCTGGCCAGCAGCAGACACTTTACAGAGCCAACAGGAGCTGACTCGTCTGACACGTTGCTGCCGTTGGGCTCTGCTCATAGAGACCACATAGCCCACTGTTACCAAAACCTTGCTAAATAAACCCAATAAATATCCATACCTAGACTGAATCCATGAGAAATCATCTTCCGAATGATTGTGGTTTATTCATCTCAGAATAACAAATACCGTGGAAATTTCAGCTTCTGACAGGCAAAATTTCAGGAAAATATTGTTGAATTTATATAGTCTATCAGCTTCCTTTTTAGGGACGTCCATACTAATCCCAACACAGAGAAGGTCACTAGCATAAAAAAATCCAAAATACCATTAGGTAACCTTTCCTATGAACTCTTCAGTAGCAGATGTCCAACAAAAAATTATGCCAAATTTGTGAAAAGGAACAAAGGCCTTGGAAAATAATGTCACATTATAGGTACACCTCAGTGTCTTTTCCAGATGGGAAGCATCAGCTGCACAGATATCCTGATAGCTTTTCTTCAAAACTTCTCTGATTTTCTTAAACTAAACTCATAATGGCTATGTGGAAGTTCCAACTTTAGAATGCTGGATGAGCTATGAGTGTGTGGAAATTGTCAAAACTGAACTGTCCGAAACACCAGACAACATTATCTGCATGAGTCTCTGAGGCAGGGATGGTGACTTTAGAGATACATAAGGGTCACCATTCTTCGTTGCACTGTATTCCCACAGAGCTAATATACAGAACATGACCTGCAATTTAGTTCTTGTGAAACATGCCTGAATAGGGGGATTTGGATTCTCTATTTCATTGACAAGCTCATTGTTCAAGTTCATTGAACTATAGTTTATCATAGAATCATAGAATCATAGAATGGCTTGGGTTGGAAGGGACCTCGAAGATCATCTAGTTCCAACCCCCCTGCTGTGGACAGGGTTGCCAAACACTACACCATCAGCTACAGACTATAT